>JAFVLL020032636.1:0-87370 GCA_021397915.2 Tor tambroides | reverse complement strand
TATCTAGGTGAAGGAGTCTCTATGTGCTGAGAATTAACTGACTTCTGTGATGTGAGGCGGCTAGCAGACGGTCGGTTTAGCCAGTCTGTCTGCTTAACCGACACTAGGTCGGTACTTCCGCCTACATCATGGATGCATGATTACGTAATGCGTGAGGTCGAGCTAGTGCAAGACGAGCATTTGCGGTTAAAAGATATATAAATTTTTATTTTTTTTTAGAAAATGTTTCTAATCAGATCGTTTCACTAGATAAGAATCTTATTCCTTGGTTGGGATCACGTAGAGCCCTTTGAAGCTGCACTGAAACTGCAATTTGGACCTTCAACCTGTTGGCTTCCATTGAAGTCCACTTTATGGAGAAAAATCCTGAAATGTTTTCCTCAAAAACCTTAATTTCTTTTCGACTGAAGAAAGAAAGACATGAGCATCTTGCATGAAATGGGGGTAAGTAAATTATCAAGAAATTTTTATTCTGGAAGTGAACTAATCCTTTAATTTGCTTAATTGCTTAATTGCTATACAAATAATGCCAAGTGCAGAAAAAATGATAAAAAAAATTATAATATATTGATTATTGACTTATCAATATCTAGTTGAGCAGCACGGTAGCTCTCCACTGGCCAGTCCAATGTCCCCACGCTCTCTCTCGTCCAACCCCTCATCACGAGACTCCTCTCCCAGCCGTGATTACTGCCCTGCAGTAACAGTTCTTCGTTCACCAATTACCATCCACCGCTCTGGCAAAAAGTATGGGTTCACTCTCCGTGCCATTCGGGTCTACATAGGAGACACTGATGTCTACAGTGTGCACCACATAGTCTGGGTGAGACAGCAACACAGCATAAGAAAAAGTTGATTGAGTATGGAACAGTTATGCAGCAATAGTTTTATTGAAGCTTTGTTGGGTTAATTAGTATTTCTGTCCTTAACCAATCACAGCATGTGGAGGACGGAGGCCCTGCTCAGGAGGCAGGACTATGTGCTGGTGACCTCATTACTCATGTCAATGGTGAATCTGTGCATGGATTGGTCCATACCGAGGTGGTAGAGCTTATACTTAAGGTGAGACATAAAATGTTCTCATCAGCAAGGCAAAAATTGTACTGTAAGATTTACCGCATCGAGAAGAAATAACACACCTCTCCTCAGGAATCCATATGATCTGAGATGATAAATGTTCAAACAGTCCTATGTGTTTCTTTGCTTTTTCTTTGTTCAGAGTGGAAACAAGGTGACTGTGACCACAACGCCTTTTGAGAACACATCCATTAAAGTGGGACCAGCACGCAAGTCCAGTTACAAGTCCAAGATGGCTAGACGCAGTAAGAGGACGGTCAAAGAGGGACAGGAAAGGTACAATGTGCCTCCAGTTGTGAAGACTGTCCGTATAAAGAATATCTTTTTTCTTACCCCATCTGTTTCTCTCTTTTTCTTCCATGATCATTTACAGTAAGAGGCGTGGGTCTTTGCTCCGCAAAATAACTAAGCAATCCAACCTGCTGCACACAAGCCGTAGCCTGTCATCTCTGAACCGGTCCCTGTCGTCCAGCGATAGTCTTCCTGGCTCTCCGACACACAGCCTGTCCGGTCACTCCCCTACCCAGAGCTACCGCTCAACCCCCGAGTCATCCCACCTTGGTGAGTAGATCAAAGCATATTTTGTGAAATGAAAAGTAAAACCAACAACTAAAAAGTTTAATGGACACATTCATTGATATCCTTGACCCAGGTGCCTCCTCCCAGAGCAGTTCTCCTGCCTCCAGTACCCCAAATTCTCCCGCAACAACCCAGCATATGAGACCAAGCTCCCTGCACGGACTTTCCCCCAAACTACACCGCCAATACCGTTCAGCCCGCTGCAAGTCAGCGGGCAACATTCCTTTGTCTCCATTGGCTCATACACCATCCCCAACTCAGTCCTCACCACCTCCTTTGCCTGGGCACACAGTCGGAAGCTCCAACACCACCCAAACCTTTCCTGCCAAACTACACTCATCCCCACCAATCATAAGGCCTAGACCCAAGAGTGCCGAGCCACCCAGATCACCGCTACTCAAAAGAGTGCAGTCAGCAGAGAAACTTGGGTCACCACTTTCATCTTCATCCGAGAAGAAAGGTGGGATTGGGGTGATGAGGAAGCACAGTTTGGAGATCGGACATTCGGATTATCGTAAGGATGGTTTCCACTGTGAGCTTGGCCTCCAGAGCTTGGTGGAAATTGAGGGTGAGAATCTGGCATCTGCCCCAACAACTTCTCCTTCACCCACCCAACCGACCCCATCACCGCCTGAAACGGGCGTTTTTAAGCCGGTAAGGAAGCTTGGCAGGCAGGAGTCACCTTTGAGTAGAGATGCTTTGCTTGCCGGAAGAGAAAGGGATCGAGACAAGGAGAGGATTGGTGAACCAAGTCATGCTAGTGAGCCTAAACCAGGGGCGATTAAAGAAACACTCCCTCCTGGTGGCATTACTCCACCTGGAAGTAAGAAATCTCCAAGTGTTGAAGCATCTCAGCGGCCTCCTTCCACTCTACAGGAAAGTTGCCTAGCCAAGCCTCAGACTTGGCAGCCTCCATTGACCAAGTCTTCTCCGGTAGCATCAGAGTCCAAGCCTAGTGTAGTCACCTCCATTCCGTCTCCCCTGACCACAGCATCGTCCCCGTCTGCCAAAACAACAGATCCAAGTTTCATCAAGGAAGCGGGAAAGGATGACCAAGGAAGTCTTACAAAAGTTGCCCAAAGCCAGGCAATAGGAACCACTAAGCCTTCCTGCTCTGCAAGTGCATCAGGTGTTATCAGCAAAGACTTGTCAGAGAAGGAAGGGGGAAAGGATACTGGGAAGAAAGAGCTGAAACCAGAATTTGGGAAGACTTCAGTTTCAGTCAAGCCAAGTATGCCATGCAGTGCTCCTGGGAAGACAACAAGCACAGAGGTAACCAAAGCAAGTAAGGGACCAGGTGATGGAGAGGGTCTCAAAAAGAGCGCATTAGATTCCCATACCAGAACTTTAGATGTCAGGGCGAGAACTGCTCCATCCAAAGGGGTTGTCCCATCTCACCCACCCCAGGCGCAGTGCTCTGCTTTGGGAAAACTTAGGCAGGACAAGGGCTTATCTCCGGTCATCTGCTACCGGGGAACATTGGATTGGGAGGACAAATGTCTCTTGGAGGTTGTTGAGGAACACTCTCCATCTCCCACTCCTTCTCCAACTGGAGTGCCTCCTGATCTGCCCAAAACTCAACTTCAGTCTCCTGGTGAGAAATCTGGTTCGGCTACACAGTTGACAAGCACAGGGAAATCTATAGGGCCTGTTAAAGGTGGAACTCAGGAGGGGCCCAAGGCCAAAGATACCACCAAATCGTTGGAGGTCACCCAGGCATGTGCACCAGGAAGACCTGATCCTGCTTCTGGGAGTAGACCAACTTCTAAAGGAGTCGGTCAGAGTCCTACTAGCTCCTCCCCGCAGGTGAAGACTGTCATTACTCCTAAGAATGGCTCTTGATCGTGTGCTAGTTGGAAAAATAATTACCTTTATTGAGGGTTTAGCGGAATTCAATGTTTTCAAGCACTTAGAAATTTAGGGACATTCCAGCCAGTGAAAAAAAGGACTAAATCATATTACGCTGAACAAAGGACAACAACTCCAAGGTTATTTTAAAGGCTGTTATTTATTGTACACGCAGAGCTGCATCAGAAAAAAAGAGTATAGATGTATTATATTAGAATGTGTGTTGGGTGTTTGTGTGTGCGAGGAGGTGAATGGGTGCATGTTTCATGGTGCTTGTGCTACAAGGTGAAATATCGACAAGTGCAAAGTGCTTTAACAGATCAAACAATGCTGAATACTGTGAACACCAAAACAATGTTCCTACTTTTTCTAAAGTGACCACCCACATCATTTCCTTAAACACAAAAACTGAAAACAGTTTGCTCAAGGTAACAGCTTATCAAGATTTTGGCATAGACAGAACATAATCAAGGACACATTGCTTCCATTGCTGTATTTTTTTTTAGTTTGTTACATGATTCAGGAGTTTCTAATCAGGTTTAGCATATCCATTAATAGTTAGTGCATACTGCTTTAGCCATGAGAAGAATGTCGGCACAAATAGCCTTGTGGGCTGCGCACCGACATGTATTGCCATTGCGCTTTGGGCGTCCCGAGTTTGAATCCCAGCTCGTGGACCTTTCCCAATCCCCCCCCCACTTCCTGTCCACGTACTGTCCTATCGAAATAAAAGGCATAAAAATGCCAAAAATAAAGCCATGAGGAGGATGCTGGCTAAAACATTGATTCATTAAAATTCCATCTTAACCAAATCTCTCATTATACTGAATTAAGGCTGTCGAAACTGTTGACATTTTGTCGATTTTGTTGATTGCTGCCTTCTGAGGTAAATATCATAGGCCCGTTATGGCAAGCTGGTGCATTCGGTGTCCACTTTTGAATGGGGAAAATCTAAAACTTTTAAATTACCAATAAAATCATTTTTGCTATTAATTCTCAAATAAAACTAACTAAACTAAAAAGACAATGTTGTTCCTCCAAGACAACCATTGATCTTACCATATATGGTAAGAAGACAGTTCCTTCGTATGCATTGGCAAACAGGCCATGTTTGCATACTTGCCAAGAGTATGTTTCTAGCCTTACAGTGTCTCTGTAAATAAGTTTACAGGCAGATTTGATTCATACTCACAAGTAGGTCAGTGTTATCCACAGCTCTTGACACGGACTGGTGCATCTTTACTCTCTTCTGTGCTACTGAATTCTCTTTAAAAGTGATCGTTGACCTCACTGTGACTCTAGCGCTCAAGTCTCATATTTGCTACCTGAATAATAGTTCTTCAACCATGGGGGTTTGCAATAGCAAGGGGTAAAGGTTTGACTGGTTAGCATGCCCCGGTTAGCCCCTGCTGGTAGATGTCATTACTACACCATCTGGCTGCAAAGAGAGCATTGACAGCTATTTAAAAGTAGCTGTGTCTTGAAATGAATGCTAATGCATTTTGAAAATCAGTAATATGAGAGAAGTGGTTAAGGTTTTGAACATCTTTGCATCTTTGCAATGGAGTGGTGACTATAAAAATGTGAGATCATAAACTAAAAACCTTATGGATTTAAGTGCTAAATCAACAATTTTAGATGGCATCCTTCATGAGCATCGTCGTAACACAGGTCTTGATTACAGAGATTGTTGGATCAGCACATTTATGATGATTGTTGGAATCTGCAGAGCGAAGGAGGATTGTATGGTAAATATATTCTATAGTTACTCAAGCATCAGTAAATGTCACTGTTGTCATGGCAACTCAGAGCCGGTGTAGCCTGCCGTCTGTTGGCGTTTCTTTGTGTGATCTGAATGTTGTTCGCTAACATGCAATGAAAATATCACTAACATTTGTTTCTAAAGTAACTCTGTTTTCACTTAAGCATATGCAAAACAAATGTTTGTAGGGATGCGACTGATGCTTTTTTGCAGCGCTTGGTCATTTGCCATTTCCAATGAAAAATCACTAGCAAATGGTTGTGAAGATGAACAGTGGTTTTACTACAGTAACCATAGCTTATCTATGGTATTAGTAGTAAAACAGTAAAGAAATGGCATAAAACAGTAATAAACTAAATAGTTTAAATTGTACTTGTCTCAGTATTATCAAGTTATGTAAGCAAATTCAAAAAACAGACTGAAAAGGTTTGTGCTTTCAAAAAAACTACACATATTATAAACATTTTCAGTCATTTGTCAGATTTCGACTCTGTGAACATATTGAACTTTTTTGTTTCATCATTTAAATTCATTTATTTATTAATGCTGTGTATAAGCATATTGCATAAATATGCATATGAGCATATTGCTAAATATAATACAAATATATATCATGATGACTGATTTGAGGCATGGCAGGAATCGATGGAGTTATGCTGCCATCTGATGGCTAACCGGAACCCTGTCACTATTTTACACAGTATATTCACATGGTAATAGTAGTAGGAGTTGCAATCAGTGACAAGACCAAGAGTGCTTTATTTATTTGTTTTTCATAGTACCGTATAGAGGTATTGATTTATTGTAGCATGATGATGCCTTTGGATAGACATTTAGATATCTATTAATCCTTCCGTAAATGTATTCTGACACTGTTTATCTCTCAAGCAGCGCTGTCATCTGAAATATCTTTTGCAGTTTCATATATGGTTCCAGTGTTCGTGAGATTTCTTTATATCTATTAAAAACATTTATTTATTGTAGTATACAGAAACTCAACACAGAGTATATCAGAGAGTTATTTGGATGTATCAGTGAAATGGAGAAGTGACGACAACATATGCACAAAATAATGTAAAGATTTTGGGTGAATGTGTTAATGTATCTGATGTTATGTTTGTTACACACCATTTTCTTTTTTTGCCGTTTCATAATTGCCATTCTCGTCATATTCGGCCTTTTCCCGTGCATGAACTCTCAGTTGTGGTTAAAGGCAACTAACGCTTCACTGGCCTGAATGTTTCCACTTTTGATCATGTGACTGTTATAGCTGATCGAATATGAGACTAATGTTTTATAATGTTCACTTAATCTGTACTGTAAAGCCCTGTGTCTTATTCGATTCTGAATTGTTTGATTTACACTGCAGTGTGAACTGAAAAACAAGAATCCACACATATTAAAAGTATGCTGTCCACTATCAGAATATATTCTTATGTGTTTGTGTTTATGTGGCCATATTTGTGAATATTTCTGTTTTTTTTAATGTAATTTCCTATAAAATGTGATTTTTTTTTTTTTTTAATTTTTTTTTTTGAGAATGCACTTTATTTCATGTAATTTTTTTATACGTTCTTTCTTGTTTTATCAAACTGTCCAAAATTCTGTACAATACTGTACATATAGGTAAATAAAGACATGAAGATATTCCGTTCTAATGTGAATGTCCTACATAGGAGAAATGAAGAGTACAGTCTTGTATCACCTGTTATGTGGCATTTTGGACATGAATTTGTTAATTTATTCTATTTATTTGGCTCTGTACATCACTTTTACTTACAGCAAATGTCAATCGATCCATTAACTGAGGTGCAGTGTGTGTAGTCAATTAATAAAGAGATATTGTATAAAATTACACGTGTCTTTTATTTGCTTAATAACCTACGAAACTCAAACTGGAGAGTTTATCAAGACAAACATTGAATGATGAACCTCCTTGTCTGTGAGTTTGAGTTGCAAGGGTTTTTACTTTTTGTCTGTTTGCTAAAGTATTGCTAGATTCTTGGTCAAGTCAACATAGTTACAGACTTCTGGTCACAGAGCTTTTGACCTCTCTTATCACATTTATGGATTATTAACCGTATTCAAACTGACCTTTTGTTAATACAAAAACTAGCTAAATACTGTTATCATGATCACAATAATGATGCTTTTAATGCTCTGCGAGCAGAATTTACTCAACTGCAAACAAAGCATAACACTACCATGACCTTTTACTGATTTATACTAGTAATTGTGAATGCTTGACACAACCTTTTCTACAAACTGCAACGTGTGGACATTTTTTCCCCTCGTCTATGTAAAATCTGAGTAACCAAATAAATACCATAATTTATTTTCAGGCTGTTGTTTAATTTATATTCATCTTGTATGTACATATTTGATAAATTAAATAAATTTATAATTAATTGACTACAGTTTCTCGTACGTGTAGATCGTCCAATCATCAAACGGCAACGGTCAAACCTGACCAATCACGTCGCTCGGTGGGCGGGTCGAGGGTGTGTATCCGCAATGACAACAGGAAGTGGCTGCATACTGGATTAATCTCTCGCTGTTTTATACACTATTCGTCTCAGCTGACAGTTTGAGAGCCGCGCAAGATTGTAAAGACGCAGAAACTCATGACTAACGTACAGCTTTAATCGATACTCGCCACGATGATGGCGCCTGAGGAGGCCTGAGCTCGGTTTCACGCAGCGGTCGTCCTTGCCAGACATCCAGAGCAGCTCGACACTGGACATCGCTATTTATAGGAGAAGTAGGAAAATATCCGGAACATCAAACATGCCGGGTCTAACGTGAAGGTAACGCATCTAGCTGGCTAAAATGACTTTTGAAGTGCACTAGTGTCTGGAAACATGATATCTGTCTTCATACTAACGTTACATACTAATCTATTTCACACAACCCACAGAGTCAGGCTGCCTTATAACGATTCACAGTGAATTGGGTATTTTTAGGGCATTAAAAGCTGTATCATGACTAAAATTAGGCGACTGCTCCGTTCAGACATGAATGACTTATTTACAATGACATTATTTCACATTTAGCCACAAAAGTGTTTTCCTCTTAGGCTGTGTTCAAATGACATACTAGTGTACTTCGTTCTGCATTATGGGCAATATGTACATTTATAGCCTACTTAATTTCTACAACGGCATGTCACGTGACCTCAAGAAGTTGCATGTTGAATTGAGCGAGTGCAGTCTAGTTATTATTTTGTAAATAAAAGATGTTTAATTACTGTTTTTCCTCCAATTTTGTGTAAAATGTCTTAAATTTTGGCAGTCAGAATCGATTGTTGTTCATAGTAGGACGTGACAGGAGCGCACTGCATTGTGGGAAACACTTTTTGACAAATGAGTATTTTGTGCAAACAGAAAATTCACACACTATTATCATGCCATTAATCTAGTATAAATGTAGTATTGTAGTATGCTATTCTGAATGAAGCCATTGTGATTGACCTGGGTGTTCACTTTTTCTGCTGAGCACTCATTGGTCACATGGTCTAAAATTCACATGCATCCACTTTCCCCGAGCAGTCTAGTGTGCAAGAATGAAGTGGAAATTTTTCAGCTTTTACATTATTGGGAAATGATGTCGCCTTTCATCGTAAACTGGTCTCACTTCCCTTCTTTAGACTGTAAGCTCAAACGTCCTTGAGATAATAAGGAAAAGGGAAGTCAGAATATTCTCACTGTAATGTGTGCTTGAACTCTTGTGGCGTCAGCCGCCACACCTGTCCTCAGTCAGGGCTCACGTGACAGGCTGGTTTCTCACACACAGCTTGTTTGTTTGCGTAACACACAGGTGGAATGTTTTCTAGATTGAAAGGTGTGTATTGTGTGAGTAATTAAAGTTGTGTGACTTCTTTGATGCTTCTACAGAAAGTACCATAACTCTATTATGGTATTAAGCTTGATTTGAATTTTCATGTTGGTAAAAAAAATGTTTTCATGTAAATTAATAATTTAAATATATGTTTTTTAAAGAAATTAATAATTTTATTTAGCAAAAACACATTAAATTGATCAAAAGTGACAGTAAAGACATTTCACAATGTTATTGTGAGTGCACACAAATAAATGTAGAGTCTTTACAGTTTCGAAAGATGTATTACTCTTATCTGTATGACCAAAAATGAGGGAGTATTTTAAGTGTAAGTGAGCGCACCGGCGCCTCCATCTGTTCTGCATTGAGCTACTGATCAGCTTCCACAGTCCACACACATACTTAAATAGCACACATTTCTCTAGCATAACATGAGATTGAGCGGCCAATTAAAGTTGCTAATACTTACGTAGTTCAGATGATAAGTCATATTTGAGGTCAGTGAATGATAGTCGAGCGTTTGGATGTCCTTCCCGATGTACTGTATTACTAAAGACTAGCCGTTAACGATCTGTTAGTCACGGACTGCGTGACTTCGCCTGTGGATTTGTTTTTCTGTGACCTAATAAAATTTTGGTCGACCAAGCCTCTTTCTGGTCGACTAATCATTAGTCGACTATTAGGGGGCAGCCATATAAATTACATTTTTTTAAAATATTCAAATAGACAAGTGTTGTTTGAAATTGTGATAATATTTGTGACCCTGGAGCACAAAACCAGTCTTAAGTCGCTGGGGTATATTTGTAGCAATAGCCAAAAATACATTGTATGGGTCAAAATTATCCATTTTTCTTTTATGCCAAAAATCATTAGGATATTAAGTAAAGATCATGTTCCATGAAGACATTTAGTAAAATTCTTACCATAAATATATCAAAACTTCATTCAAATCTCAATTTTGAAAAATTTACACTTAAGACTGATTTTGTGGTCCAGGGTCACATTTCACAATATTACTGTTTTTACAGTATTTTTGCAGCCTTAGTGAGCAAAAGGAGATTTCTTTCAAAAACGTTTTTTCAAAACCCACCCCAAATCTTTATCTATTCGATTGTGTTAAACTCTAAAATAATTTATAAATTGCTTTGTTTGAGTCAATCTCTAAAATGATTATAAAAATCCTTATCCAGTAATCTGAATGACTGGGAAAGTCTTAGAAAAATTGTTGATCAAAAGCTGTGGGGATCCTGTACATTGCACTTAATTATACATCTGAAAATACCGTGGTATTCCCATGGTTCAAGAAAAATAAAGAAATAAATAAAAATTAAGCTACAAGTTAATTTAGGCTTCAGTACTTTAAAATGTCCAAATAAATTAATATTAATTACATTTTTATTGTTGCTGTGTTATTGATGTTTTTAAATATAACCTTTAAGTGAGTGTGAGATGATCACAAAGGTCCTCTAAATGAAGAAATGAGCATGCACAATTAAATATCCATTGTTGACTGATATCAATAAATTAAAAAATCTCCAATAATAACTAATATGGTAGCAGCATTTTAAGCATCTCTAGTATCTAACTTGTTTTCTCAGTATAACTTCACCGTGACGCTGAACAGGCATCATTAATTATGTAAATGTGGGTGTCACATGTTAATGCTTCAGTGTTCCTGATGCCAGAAATCTGATTTCATATTCAGAACAAGACATTTTTGCAGCTTCGTTTGCTTTTTTTGGACTGAGGAAGGGTTTGAGTTCTGAGAATCACAGCGTGTTGTCATAGCACAGCTGTTTTACCAAGAAATGAAGGAAGCTCTCATACCACATCTTCTCTTTCTGTCTCTCTGTTTCAGGCTGAAGTTCTTCTGTAATGCTGCTGTATTCAGCCTGAACCATGAACTCGGTGTCTCCCAGTGCCGTTCAGTACATAGTGGGCGGCGGCGCTCATGAGGACAAGCCCTCAGCACAGTCCAGACGCCACAACGGCCACGGCTCAGCGCCTGACGACCTCCGAGAAGGCTCTGGAGAACCCGATGAAGTGGATCGCCTGAAGGCCAAGTTCATGTCCGCGTGGAACAACGTCAAATATGGTTTGTTTTCATGCAATTGTTACGGTTTGTGAACTGGTTTGAATGACTGACACAAATAATGACACAAACAGTTAGTTCCTTTTTTCCTGGGCTATTTTGGAAGTCAGATGTAGAAGCACATGTTCAAAAATGACCACAACAAATATCACTGACTGTATCTTAGTAAGCTCCTCTCTTCATTTTCCCAGGCTGGACCGTTAAATCTAAAACTACCTTCAACAAGACCTCCCCTCTGATCCTCCTAGGCCAGTCCTATCTGTTCAATAGTGAAGGTGAGTCATGTGATCTGCCTGAGAGCCGCCATTGGTTGAGTCAACTTAACCTACGGATGCCTCACTTGTAGTCTCTGCATTTTAAACTAGAGAATAAATCGTATACAAATGTTGAAGGTTGTATTCTTTCGCGCCTCATTCCCAGATGAGGTGGATCGTTTCCGGCAGGCGTTCGTGTCGTGCGTGTGGCTGACCTACAGGAGGGAGTTTCCTCAGCTGGAGGGATCCAACCTGACCACAGACTGCGGCTGGGGCTGCATGCTGCGCAGCGGACAGATGCTGCTGGCGCAGGGGTTACTGCAGCACCTCATGCCTCCAGGTCTGATCTACTGTCCCATTTCTTTATCTGTACCTAAATCCTTACTGAAAAACCAATTATTGTTATTAAATATAATAAATAGTCACAATACACAATGGTAGTTAAAAGGGTTTCTGTGGGTCTTAAAAAGTTTTAATTCACCCTTCCACAAATTAGGGCCTTAAAAATGTCTTAAATCAGAGCAAAAAGCCTTAAATTCATAAAGTTGTGGCGTTAAATGTTGCATGCACTGCAAAGGTGATTTTCTTCTTCAGTATTTTTGTATTGTTTTCCAGTACAAATATCCAAACATCTTTAAATCAAGAAATATTTACTAGAGAAGCAAAATAAAGAGATGAAGTCCTGTTTTCTGAGAAATTAAGACAATTAACTGATTTTACACTATAGATAATAAATATAGGTCAGTGGGTTTTGAATTAAGCTTTGACCTAAGTTGAGCCCATTGGCAGATATTTGTTCTGGTTTAATCATAAACTCACTTCATTTTTATCTATTTTTTTTAGAAAACAAGACTTTTATCATTTTGCATCTCAAGTAAATTTATCTTGATTTAATAATGATTTGTTTTTTGGAGTTTTTTTGTAAAATGACTTAATGGAGATTGGGAGGAAGTTGCATTTGGAAACTTTTAAGTGTTGCTAATACAACTCATTGTCTTTCTCCCTAGACATTTACATTTAGTGAACATATTGACATGTGTTTCCTTCACTTTATTCCTTAAATTTTCTTTACTTGGTCTTAAAAAGGCCTTAAAATAGTCTTAAATCCACCTTTATAAAACTTGCAGAAACCCTTAGTTAAGTAATATAATCCATTAGCGCTTTAATGTATACACTATCATTCAAACGTTTGGAGTCCGTAAGATTTTTGAATGTTTTTGAAAGAAGTCTCTTATGCTCTCCTATGCTGCATTTATTTATTCAAAAATACAGTAAAAAACATACTATTGTTAAATATAATATAATAATATTAAATAACCATTTTAATGTGTTTATAATGTAATGTAATTTATTCCTGTGATCATTCCTCCAGTCTTCAGTGCCACATGATCCTTCAGAAGTCATTCTAATTTGCTGATTTACTGCTCAAGAAACATTTCTGATTATTATCAGTGTTGAAAACAGAAAAACAGAATCCTCTTTGAGGGTTTGAAAGTTCAGAAGAACAACATTTGTTTGATATTGAAATCTTTTGTAACTTTATAAATGCCTTTACTGTCACTTTTAATCAATTTAATGTATGCTTACAGAATATAAGTATTTATTTCTTCAAAAAATTTTCACTGACCCCAAAGTTTTACACAGTAGTGTGCTTCATTTCTATAGACTCATGCTGTTTTCTGAACTCTGTTTCTTAGACTGGAGGTGGGCGGATTGTCATTCGCTGACAGACGTTGATTTTGAGGTGCTAAAGCCTCGCTCGCCCTCCCGTCCAGCTGGCATGTCTCTTCCGTCCTTCAGTTCTTCCTGGACCAGCCCCATTTCCCAGAGAGACCCGAGCTCTGGCAGCAGTGAGGGTCACAGGCGGACCCCGGCCCGATGTCCTGCAGCCAGCCATGAGCCTCAGCTGGAGGCTTTGCACCGAAAAGTGGTGTCTTGGTTTGGTGACCATCCCTCGGCTCCCTTTGGCGTCCACCAGCTGGTAGAGCTGGGAAAGGAGTCGGGGAAGAGAGCAGGGGACTGGTTCGGCCCGTCCATAGTGGCACATATGCTGAGGTTAGAGGAGAGCAAGTGAATCTTATCATATTTAGAGTTAAAAGCTTCTTTTTAATATCTGAACTTTTGACCTTTTGTGATTTAATGTCTTTTCTTCTACCAGAAAAGCAGTGGCTAGAACCAATGAGTTTCACAACCTGGCTGTATACGTGGCACAGGACTGCACGGGTGAGGCTTCATGTTCAGTCTTGTGGGTGGTGCATCATGCGATTGTTTTTAAGAAATCAGTTAGTGAAACTGAAACTGTTTCCTGTACATGTTTGTAAGTGTTGTTTAGCTCATGCTTCTGCTTCTGTGTGTGCTGCAGTGTATAAAGGAGATGTCATGGGGTTGTGTGAGTCGCCGCTAACACAAGAGCTGTCCGAGAGCTGGAAATCAGTCATCATTCTAGTGCCAGTACGGCTGGGAGGAGAATCGCTAAACCCCTCCTACATTGAGTGTGTTAAGGTACAAATACAAATACACTAACACCTGTGTGGGGAAAAAAAATGGAATTGAAATATATAAGTCACTTTGTAAACTGGCCAAAAAAGATATTATATTATTTTATATTTTTTTATTAATATTCCAATAATAACATTGTTACATATTGGACACCCATTTTAGTGTCTGCATCAAAATAAATTTACAAAAGTGATTTTATATACATAAAAAGCATATTATATACAAGTAGAGGTCTACTTTAATGGTTCAAAAACTTGTGTGAACATAAAATATCAAAATATGGGTGAAAATGTTTCATCATCATTCAGCATGACACATATATTTATGTAAAAATTAAACAACATTTATATTATATTGTATTATATTATATTATAAAAATTATATAAATTATAAATTTTCACAGCATTAAAGTAAATCACATGGCCCTATTTTACTATATGATTACAAGTAATGTATTAGGCTGTACATTGGAATTTTGCATGATCAAAACGTGAATCGCAATTATTTTTGTGACAATTAATCATCACAAATTTCATGATGAGACCCACACACACACATATAATATTTTACATTTATATTTTATTTATACTAACCTCTCTTTTCCTAGAACATTCTCAAGTTAAAATGCTGTATAGGAATTATTGGAGGAAAACCCAAGCATTCCCTGTTTTTTATTGGCTTTCAAGGTACGTGTCTATTAAGAACTATGTTTTGATTGGTTACTGCGTTCCTGTCTGCTCTCTGATTGGCAGCTCTCTGTCTTCCAGACGAGCAGCTATTGTATCTAGACCCACACTACTGTCAGCCAGTGGTGGACGTCACCCAAGGAAACTTCTCTCTGGAGGTAAGATGGAATGCAACATTACATTTGCATCAGAAGACATTTTCATTTTGACATTTTGACCATGTGTGAGGAACTGAATCTGCATCGGTCTTTCCTCTCGTAGTCTTTTCACTGTAACTCGCCCAGGAAGATGAACTTTAGTCGTATGGATCCCAGCTGCACCATCGGGTTCTACGCTCAGACTAAGAGAGACTTTGAGTCTTTGTGCTCAGCGGTCAGTGAAGTGAGTGTCTTGTTTGAATCAAAAAGATATATGTTTCTTTGAATTAAATTTTTGAAATTTGTCTTTTTTAAACTGAATATACAATTAGCAAATTAATGGTGCAATTTTAATTTATGATACATAAATATCCTCTAATTAATTTTAATTTTTAAGCCATTTCAGAATGAATGCATAAATATGAAGAAGCTGAAATAAATGCTAATTTTTTTAAATATGGATTTTTTTTGTTCTTTTTCAGGCTTTGTCATCCTCTAAAGAGAAGTATCCCATCTTTACATTTGTAGAGGGCAGGGGACAGAACTATGGACTGGAGGGGCAGAGCGGGGGGTCCATGGACGGTCCTGCAAACATTTTCTCATGCAACAGAATGAGCAGGAACAATAAGAGAGGAAGCACAGATGAGTTTGTGCTCCTGTGAGGAGTGTATCACATGTAACACAGACCCCACACCAGTGATGCTGCACCCAACTTCATAAAACTGCTGTTCCTCACGTCTGTGCACTGCAGAATATAAAGCAAACCTGGCACTGAGATTCTCAAGAAAACCTGACCGAGTCATGTTTCACCCCAAAACCAAAGGAAAACTAAGAAATTATGTTTTGCATAAAGAAAACGTTGCATATTTTTAGAATGTTGTGATTTTCTTGACAGTTAAGCACGTTTTCCTCCAATTTATCATTAGCATAATGCACCTTTGTTCTCCATACTGTAATGTGAAAAAGCTATATTATTTGAATTGTAATGTGTTTTTGCACTACCTTTAATTTATCTCATTTGTAATTATAAAATTATTGCTTTTGATTGCTGCATTACAGTATGAGCATGTTTTTGCATTACACTAATGAGAATTTTGAGAGGAAATATGATTAATTATCAATGTAAAAATGTAACAATTCTAAAAATAAGGTTAGCTTTCTTAATGCATAATATAATTTTGGGGTGACACCTGCATTTCTTTGGTAAACTTCTCCATCAATGTGACATTTGTTCATGAATGGATGAGAAGCATTTTCTGTAATTGCATTTTTTTTTTTCAGCTGATTCAGCCACATTAAAGGAATAGCTTGCCCAAAAATGAAAATCTGCCCCCAGGCCACCCAAGATATAGGTGAGTTTGTTTCTTCATTTGAACAGATTTGGAGAAATTTAGCATCACTTGCTCAGCAATGGATCCTCTGCAGTGAATGGGTGCCATCAAAATGAGAGTCCAAACAGCTGATAAAAACATCACAATAATCCACACCACTCCAGTACATCAATTAACATCTTGTGAAGCAAAAAGCTGTGTGTTTGTAAGAAAAAAATCCATTATTAAGGTATTTTAACTTTAGGCTGTTGCTTCTGGCCAAAATATGAGTAAAAAAGTAAAAAATCTGCCTCGTCATGCAGCTTTTCGCTTCACTGGATGTTAATGGTTGGACTGGAGTGGTGTGTATTTCTTGTGGATTATTGTGATGTTTTATCAGCTATTTGGACTCTCATTCTGACGGCACCCATTCACTGCAGAGGATCCATTGCTGAGCAAGCGATATAAAGTTAAATTTCTCCAAATCTGTTCTGATGAAGAAGCAAACTCATCTAAATCTTGGATGACCCAAGGGTGAGTCAGTTTTCAGCAAATTTCGATTTTTGGTTGAAGTATTCCTTTAAGGTGTATATAAACGCATACACACTAACATTTTGTCTAATACACTGAACACATGATCCTGCTGTTGTGTCGCTGTCTTTAAGAAAGTACAGAGGTGCTGAGTCTGCTCTATAACAGAGCTGGAGGGATTGTGGGTAATTATGACAATGAGTAAACCTCCTTGTTGCTGTAAGTTGTGTAAATTGTAAATCTCTCAGCTTGTGTGCTTGATCTGGGTGTGTTTTTGTTTTAAATGATTGTGCTTCATTTGTTACCAGTTTACAGCTTTCTCTTATTTAATTGTATATTTTTATGGGGAACCACGGCCGTAGTACCTCCTCGAGCTCCAGAAGTTGTGGGGCATTGAGTCTGATGCTGGAAGCTGTCTGAATATTTGATGTCTGATTTGCTTTTGCTTGTTCAGGTCAACAAAATTAGCTGTTACTGTTCAATCTTATTTAAGCTGTTCATTTTATTTTTACAACTTGTGTTTTTGATCGTCGTTCTGAAGATGCACCAGATGAAGCTGAACTGCTGTCACTGTTTGAACAATCATTTTTTGAACAATTGTAGATTTTTCATTGTGTATCTTTTGTCTTTTACCTTTATGACTCTTTCGTGGGCATGGGAACATTGGACAAGAGATTATGTGGACTTTTGTTTACTGTGGACATTTTTTTTTCCGGATTGGAAGATGGAAATGATCAATTAAATGTAAGACAGAAGTAAATTGGTTATAATGCCCCAATTGTCCTCACCGAGTATATGACATTAAAATAACTAAGTATTTTTTAACCAACAGTTTTTTGTGATTTGAGTGCATCTTGGGACCATTGAACAGGAACACTACTGTCCTGTTTGCTTTTGAGGGTTTTTTTTTATTTTTTTTTTTTTAACAAAAGTGTATCAACAAATATGATGAATTTAGTGAGATATATGTGACCCTGGAGCACAAAACCAGTCATAAGTAGCACGGGTATATTTGTAGCAATAGCCAACAATACATTGTATGGGTCAAAATGATTGATTTTTCTTTTATGCCAAAAATAATTCGGATTTTTGCATAAAGATCATGTTCATGAAGATATTTAGTAAATTTCCTACCGTAAATATATAAAAACCTCATTTTTGATTAGTAATATACATTGCTAAGAAGTTCGTAAAGGTGATTTTCTCAATATTTTGATTTTTTTGCACCCTCAGATTCCAGATATTCAAATAGTTGTATCTCAACCAAATTTTGTCCTATCCTAACAAACCATACACCCATGCAAAGCTTATTTATTCAATAAAAAAAAATTACCCTTATAACTGGTTTTGTGGTCCAGGGTCACATATATGTAATTTATTTATTTATTTTTTACCTGAACTGTCATTTGCACTAAAAAAAAATACTTTCAAGCTCTAAAGAAGTCTTTTGCAAGCAGTCTGTTCTCACAATGCTAAACAGCCCGTATCATTTTTTGACTTTGATTTTTCAGAACATTTTGTTCACTTTTGTATAATATTCTGCGTCCTGAAATAATACCAGTTGAAAACCATTATCCATTGAAGGTAGGTATTTTAGTAAATGGTGTAAAAAGCTTTTATTTTGTACATGTCTATAGGCTTTAGTTTTGAAGTGTCGTGGCGGACTTTTATTTTGAAGAGGTGTGAAGGGCAGGGCGCTGACTTCCGCCTGGCCGAAGACAGCAGGAGCTGAGATCAGGGCGGATTCACCGAGTCTGGAGAAACATGGACAGTCAAGGCAGGAAAGTGGTGGTGTGTGACAACGGCACCGGGGTGAGTGTGACTGCGGAGCTCGTGCGGCTCGCTCCGGTCTGACTGATGCTTTATTTCGGGGCTGTGTGGGATTTAATGACGGCTTGCAGGAGAAAGATGCAGCGGAACAGGAAGTGATCTGATAGCACCTTATTTTACACTGATTATCTGTGATTTACACACGACCCGCGATGTGGAAAAAACTCTGGTCGGATGCATGGAAATCATAGATCGGGATTGATTATAAATGGGTTTGTATGGGGGGTGTTTTGTGGAAGCTTTGTATATGTATTGACATGATGGACATTTACACACATGTCCATTGATATTCTAACGAGGTCGCAGAGTAAGCATGCATTATTTATGAAATTAGATGTGTACGCACATTTATATCAATGATGCATGTGTTTTTCTGTCTGTAAAAGGAAAGGTTAAGATGATCTCAAACTCACTTCCGAGTTTGTAGTCTCACATCTGGCCGAGAGAGGAAGTGACATACGAGACAAACCATAGAAACACATTCCTTCATCATTCTCTCTCTGTCTGCTGATAAATGCTAATGAAATGGTACAGCAAGGAACTTTAAAGGATGTTGTGGTACATATCCCGCAATACCATGGTATTAGCATAATACATGTTCAGAAAAACCGGGATAAATATTCAGAACACTGTGGGAACTGATCAAAAATGCATGGCATTGTCATAATACGTGTTTATATTCCGTATTAAGAGTACACAAAATTGCCTACTTATACACACAAAAAATAATGTTTATTTTAAACTGAACATTAGAGTAGATATATTGAGATATACCAGTGCATTTATTCTGCCGTGTGTCATTTTATATTTATGCATGACAGCAGAAACGCGTTGTTTGTCATGAAGTGCACACTAATCTTGGGCCCTTCCTGTTAAATTTCCAGAAGCATCTTGATCTTTTTTTTTTTCTGCTAGTGATCTAACTTTCTGTCTTTTATTTCCTTCATTTTTTCCATTTTAGTAACTTTAGTACTTTTAAAATCATATTTCTTTTAGTTGCAAGGCAACATTTCTTTTCTCATTCTGGTTGGACATGTTTTTAATAACTAGTGTTCTAACTTTCTGTCTTAATATTTTGAGCTTTTATTTTTATATTTTCAGTTTTCTTTTAGTTTTGCTAAGTTTATGTGCCTTTGTCATTTTATTGTTTTTTAATTATTATTTATTTATATTTCAGTTTCAGTCATTTTAGTACTTCAACATATTTATTTCTGTTAGTTGTCAAAGCAACATTTATTTATTTTTCATAACTCTCTGTCTGTCTGTCTGTCTGTCATTCAGTTTGTGAAGTGTGGATATGCCGGCTCTAATTTCCCAGAGCACATTTTCCCGGCTCTGGTGGGGAGACCGATCATCCGCTCCACAGCCAAAGTGGGAAACATCGAGATCAAGGTAAAATTTCTTCACTAAACTGCACCCTAAATCTTTCCCTACACTGACACCATGACTTGGGCTCTGTCCCAATCATACACCTGTATACACCCTACAGCAGTCTCCTAAAGCTGCATCTGTGTTGAAGTGCAACCCTCACAAGAAACTAAACCAGTTCATTTTTAATCAGATGAAACTTTTTATTTACACTTTTTGGTATTAAATGAATTAATAGTATGGTCATAATCATAATTGTTTTGTCTGTTGTTGTTTGTCACAATTCATTTTGGGGATAGCCATGACAGATTTGGATGAAATGACATCTTGTAAAACAGTTTGGAACCTACATTATAATGATGCTTTGAAATGCTACCTATGTAGGTCGCTCAGTAGATTTTGTATCAGAGGTTGTAAGGATTTCAAAGAAACACTATGAATGGTCATATTTGGTAACGGGACATAAACAGCAACTTGAGTAACTTCCTGCTTGACTTGAACTTCCTGCAGAGTCGTTTTCACTGGGGGTGGAGCTGCTGTGAGAGGTATTACAGGTTCCTCTGATTGAAATTGAAATTAATTTTCGTGTCATTTCAGAAGAAAAACAGAAATATTGAGAGATGTATTTATTATTGTCAGAAGACTGAAAAAATATTACGAGATTGTTTTAGCCATGTCACCTGAGTGTAGTGTTGATCCTGGAATATTTTTTTTTTTAACCATAAACACATTTTTTTTTTAATACTACATTAATTAGAAATAGATATATTTGTAGACAAAGGTCTTTCAGGTAATGAATCATGCAGGTAAACAGGTTTTTATAAAAATGGACATTTACTAAATGTTGTGTAAACAGTTTTCTGAAAGATATTTTGTTCTTAGGCAAATAAGACATCATATCATGTAGTACAGCTGATATTTTTAATATATGATCACAATAAATTGAGCACAGAATAAAATACTTTTTTAAAAATGAACAGAAACCTTCATCTGATGTGTTGATAATTACTGGCAGTGTTGACAAAGAACCAACAGTGGTTACAACAGATCAAGTACTAAGAAATATTTTTTCAAACAACTGATTGACAAGACAACAAATGAAGAGAACTAATTTGAACTAATTTAACTGATGCATTTAAAATAATTTTAATACAATTATTAAAAAAACATACTGATTTCCTTTAGTTTTACATTGTTTTTAATTAATTTTATATATATATATATATATATATATATATATATATATATATAAATTTTTATTTTTTAAACACAAATAGGACTTTTGTATGCAGGACAAGTCTGGTCCTTTACTTCAAGGATCAGTGCACTAAGATTGCTGATCATGCATCAGTTTTCACTCTTCAGGAGTTTTGCTCTCATTGCTCATCGCCTGTTCTCTCCGTATTTGTCTTTCTCTCCTCTGTTACTGTATTGAGGTGCTGTAGGATTATAGGAGGATGGTAAGTGTGTGTGTGTGTGTGTGTGTGTATGGTTGAGTCTAACCTGTAGAGATTCTCTCTCCAAACCCTCTCAGGAGATGCAGAGCTGGTTGCAGTTTGACATGATTAGTGTATTAATGTTCAAACTAATCATAAATCTTGTTCTCTCACTAACCCTGATGAAATGATCTTGCTTGTATGTGTCAGTGTTTGACATTACCCAGAATGCACTGGTCTGTACAGAATGGCATGAATGTGCTGTGTCCAAATAGGATATACAGGGTTCATGCTCATAGGAAGCCAGGAAATGGCAGATTAAAAGTAATATAGAATAATATTAAATATTAAAAAAAATTTAAATATGATTTAAAAAATATGGGAGCCAGTGTTGTTTTAGTGTTATTTTTTAAAGAATGTATAGTATTATTAATAATAATTTTAGATGAAGTTTTAGTAACTTGATGTGCTTTTTGTCATTTCTGTTAGTTTTTTTCTATTTGTTTGCTTTTGTAATATCTTTTATTTTATTTCAGTTTAAGTAATTTTAGTACGGAAATTTCAGTTGCCAATGCAAGTTTAAGTTTTTCTTCTAATATCGATCTTTTTGTTTTATTTAAGCTTTATTTCAATTTACAGTTTTAGTTTACATTTACAACACTGATGGGAACCCTGGTTGTGTTTTCATTCAACAGCTTTCTCTCTAGTTACAGACGGTGTGACCTGTTTACTCACTTTTAATGACTGTATTGCAGTGCTTTTAATGTTTTTTTGCTGGCGGATTCATTAGTAAACTCATCAGTGTGCAAAGTGTATTTCATTAAAAAACATTGACTTTTATTTTGAAAATCTGATTCAGTGAAGTTTTTTCCCCCAGTTGTCTCCAGCTTCATTCAACACTTTTAATTTCTCCTTCAACCTGGACAGCTTCCGTTCAGCTCGAACTGAAAGTTAACATTGAGTAGCCCTGACCTTTGACCTCTCCTGTGCGACCTGTAGGACCTGATGGTGGGCGACGAGGCGAGCGAGCTGCGCTCCATGCTGGAGGTGAACTACCCGATGGAGAACGGGATCGTGAGGAACTGGGATGATATGAAGCACCTGTGGGACTACACTTTCGGCCCCGAGAAGCTCAACATCGACTCACGAAACTGCAAGATCCTGCTCACGGAGCCGCCCATGAACCCCACCAAGAACCGAGAGAAGATCATCGAGGTTTGAGCGCCCGTTTGTTGAATAACATCTGTGAGGAACCTCGGTGAGGTTTGTTTGTGATTTTTGACCCTCTTGTCTCCCTGTAGGTGATGTTTGAGACCTATCAGTTCTCAGGCGTTTATATCGCCATCCAGGCCGTGCTCACTCTGTACGCTCAAGGTAATGAAACTTTTAATGATGGGAAAATAAATAAATTTAAAAAATAGAATATAAATCATATAATGTAATAAAAAAATATATTAAATAATAATATATATATATATATATATATATATATAAATAAATAAAATTACAAAATATTATAAAATAAATATAATAAAATTCTAAGTTGATGTTTGTGTGCAGGTCTGCTGACGGGTGTGGTGGTGGACTCTGGTGACGGTGTCACTCATATCTGTCCAGTGTACGAAGGTTTTTCTCTTCCTCATCTCACGCGTCGTCTGGACATCGCTGGACGAGACATTACACGCTACCTCATCAAGGTACAGTCCTGTAGATGCTCGGTCTCAGCCGCTGACTGGTTACATGCACATATTTTCGTCAGTCTGAATCGCTTCAGTCCAACTGTGGATTTCTAATGCAATGATAATGCATCTAGCGTACATTTACATTTAGCAGGCACTTTTATCCAAAGCGACTTACAAATGAGGACAATAGAAGCAACCAAAATCAACTAAAGAGCAATAATATGCAATAATGCTATGACAAGTCTCGGTATACACGTAGCAAGGTTTTTTTTTTGTTTTATTATATATATATATATATATATATATAACAAAAAGAAAACAAGTGGATAGAATAGAAAAAGAATAGAGAAGGCTAGTGTTAGAGGCTTTTTTTTTAAGCAAACAAGCAGTTAGAAAACGAATAGAGAGTGCAAGTGTTAAGGTTCTTGCAACACTGAGTCCGAAATTTTCATATGCGTTTTTTCGTATTTGTCATCCTAAAAATTCATTATGCACACTGAGTCCGATGCGTATTAATTAATCCGTTGCAAAAAAATTCGCAAAACAGTACTTAATAGAGTCTTCAAGCAGTGAGGATGATTTCATTCTTCTCGCTTCTTAAAAAGAGAAAAAAGAAAGGAAATATCGGGTCCATCCAGTCATGAGATCTAGAGAGGACGAAGAGTTCCCCCTCCTTATTAAGGAGTGCGATTATCACGGGCGATTCAAAGTTTTCTTCAGCATGTCAGTGGCTCAGTTTGATGCTTTGCTAGCGATACTAGAGCCACATATTAAAAAGAAGACCACCAATTTCTGTGAACTCAGTGTGCAAGGATCTATATACAGTGCTTTGTGCTGCAAGACGAAGTGGATGAACCTGACAATCACCATTCTGGATTTTGGCGTTCACGTGGCAATGAATTTTCAAAACACCTCTCAAATTGCTTACTACGGATGCGAAAAACACAGAAAATCGAGCCCGATCCGAATTTTTTTTATGATGGACGAAAGTTTCGGAGGCGGTGTGATTGACATAACCTGAGGTCGTATTTATTTTTCAACGTGCGAAAATTTCAGACGAAAAATTCGGTCTCAGTGTGCAAGGGTCTTTAGAGGGTCAAGTCAACAAATAGATCAAATAGAATAGAATAGAGAGTGCTAGAGTTAGAGGGTCAAATAAAGATGGAAGAGATGTGTTTTAGCTGTTTCTTGAAGATGGCTAAGGACTCAGCTGCTCGGATTGAGTGAATTGAGACATTAGGACCAATGACACAAGTTTACAGAGATTTCAACTGGCCAGAGCCTGTGTGGTGGTGCACTCTTCATGTAATAAATCTTTACATAGCACACTGTAAACATTCAAACACTGTGTGAAGTACCAACAGCCAATGACATTAATTAGCTCTCAAACTGTACAAGTGGGTTAGGACAATGACCAGCATAGAGAAGGAAATTACACAACTCTGTTAGAGAGAGGTGAGAAAAATAATAAACGAAGTGAAGGGGACCTGTCAATCATAAACATTATCTTGGCTAATACACTCTCTGACATGCTAACATGCTATTGATAGTGTAAATATTACAATATCAGTGAGCCTTGTGAGTCCTGATTTAGAAAGCAAACGGCTCAACATGTCAACCTAGTGTATAAAATCAGCAAGGTTGTCTTTCTAACATAGATAAAAGAAACTTTTTTTTTTGCACATTTCTAATTATACTTAATGGTGAAGTTTGTGGGATTTTTTCAGTGTTACAGTGCAACACTTTCTTCTGTCAGAAAAAGTAATTATGCAGAGTAAACCATTGTGATTTAAGTATCATTTATATACCATTATAGTTCTTTTTATCATATCATATGTTTGTGTGTGTAATTAGCTTTTTCATTTTCAGCTTTCATTTTAATTTTAAGTTACATTTTTTAATTTGAACAATTTTATGTGCTTTTATTTCTATTAGTTTATATATTTCTATATAGTGTTTATTTTAAATTCAGTTTGTTTATTTCAGTTTGTTTTATAAGCTTATTTCAGTTAATTGTCAATGCAACACTTCTAATTTTCATGTAGTTTAAGTTTTTCATCTAACATTTGAATTCTATTACAGCTTTATTTCAAAGAAAAGAATTGTTTTAGATTTGTAGTTTCCACGGACAAATGTCTCTCCGTCTCTCCCCAGCTGTTGTTGTTGAGAGGCTATGCCTTCAACCACTCAGCGGACTTCGAGACGGTGAGGATGATGAAGGAGAAGCTGTGTTACGTGGGCTATAACATCGAGCAGGAGCAGAAGCTCGCGCTGGAGACCACCGTGCTGGTGGAGTCCTACACGGTGAGTTCAGCCCGATGGAGATTTATTAATAAGCCCATAAGCTCTGTTCCCAAACCTAGTGAGCATTTAAAGCTGTCATAAACCTTTTAAAAGCTAGACTGGAACCCCCAATAATCCTCCAGACACAGACTTGTTCTTGCCACCAGAGGGCAGCAGAGTGTTGTGTAAATTTAACTCTTTGAGAGCATCAGCGGTGTTTACAATGGGAGCATTCACACTCTTTCTCTCTGGGTTCGTAGCTGCCGGACGGTAGGGTGATTAAAGTGGGCGGCGAGCGGTTCGAGGCTCCGGAGGCTCTGTTCCAGCCTCACCTCATTAACGTGGAGGGAGTGGGTGTGGCTGAACTGCTCTTCAACACCATCCAGGCGGCCGACATCGATACCAGGTCAGTTTAAATATTCCTATTGCACATTCAATACTAATATAGAAGAGTAGGTTGTAGTATGTAATGCATATTATTATACATTTATATTTCTGTCTTTATCTGTTACTATATATAATGTTTTTATATTGTAAAATAATACATTTTATCTTTATATTTGTATCTTTTTATATATATATGTATATATGTGTGTGTGTGTGTGTAATTTTAATCTAAAGTATTATGCATTACATATTTCTTTGTTACATATATTGTGCCAGATATTCTTATTTTTATCTATTGTTTGTCTCTGACTGCGTTTTACAAAGCATCATGTACTATTTTAAAAAAATAAATAAATAAAAAAACTTGTTTAAATCTTTGAAATACTAGACATGTTGATAATATTTTAGAACTATAATATTATTATTATTATTATATCATATATTTTTATGTGATATTCACACACGTGTTTGTCTCTGTCAGGGCTGAGTTTTACAAACACATCGTTTTGTCGGGCGGTTCCACAATGTATCCTGGTCTGCCGTCGCGTCTGGAGCGGGAGCTCAAGCAGCTCTACCTGGAGAGAGTGCTGAAGGGAGACGTCGACAAGCTCTCGGTACCAATAACACTTCTTTAACCACAACTAACCTGTAATACAGACTTAGACCGTCTCTAGGATATAGGTTCTGACCACTAGGTGGTGATATTCACCTCTAACTGACTAGTTAGCAATGTTGCAATTTCTTCAGCAGTATTTGAGATCATCTATGGACTGTTAGGCCAAAAAATAACTTCCTTTATTAAGGGGAACTTCCTCTGAAATTGGGCCGTTTTTTTTCTTTCTTGGGGCATTTTTTTTCTAACCATGTAAAAGGTCACTGTGATGTTTGCAGATGCACTAAACTATGCATTATACAGCGTTGCTGTTTTACTGAATGCGTCTTTGCTTCTGCTTTTGTAGAAGTTTAAGATCCGCATCGAGGATCCTCCACGCCGTAAACACATGGTGTTTTTGGGCGGAGCGGTGCTAGCCGACATCATGAAGGACAAAGACAACTTCTGGATGACCAGAGAGGAGTACCAGGAGAAAGGCACACGTGTTCTGGAGAAGCTGGGCGTCACCGTTAGATAAATCACATACACATATACACCCACACACACATGCACACAAACCATCACACACAACATTGCACTCACACTCCCAGTCACAGGGTGGCATTTTGGCAGCGTAAACACACAGAGGTTTTCTTCAGTTTATGAAGATATACTTGAGAACAACGGTATTCAAATACTTGAACTTATTTGCAATCCAAAAAAAAGTGCTTAATGTTTGTACGACATTCCAAATGTAAAGATTCATATCACCGCTGCACAGCACGAGACAAAAATTGAATGAAATGGAGTGATTTGCTCACGAAACGACTCGTTTATGCTGCCAAAATTAATCCTCAAACGATCCCTCATGTATCGCCATATCATGACCTGTTTGCTTTGAGTCCTGTCCGTCTTATGACTTCACATTGACCCTAAAAAAGAGAGTAAGAAACAGGAGGATGTTGTGTAAGTAGAGGGACAAAACAATAAAAAGATGTATTTTTAAGGAAAAAAAAAACTGGTTTTTGTAGCAAGGATAAAAATCGCCAATTTGCTAATAAAAAAATGAAGAATATAATCGTGGCCAATAGTATCAAACACAAAGACGTACTTCTGAAGGCAGATTGCATTTGCTGAAACGTCTACTTTCTTTCTTTAACTTCCTGTGATGTCTTTCTGTCTTTAATCTCAGCATCTGTGCTCTCCATTATTGGATGCCCTGAAAATAGAGAGAGAAAAAAATGCAGTAGCGACCGGGACCAACTTCCCCAAATAGCATTTAACAGAACATCTGAAGAGCGTGTTTTTGACAAATAATATCGCTGAGGATGCTTTGAACGCACTCGTGATCAGCAGAGTCTCATTTTAGTTGTGAAAATTGGAAGTCTTTACATATAGATTCTCTGTTCATGTCATTCCGCCTGCAGGATCAGTTTAAGAGACCTTTGTAAAAAAAATAGATTGAATATTTGACTGCATTCGAAAGGGAAGTGATAACGCTCTGCCGCATGTTTAGCGTACAATCGATAGCCTCATTTCCGCATCTAGCTGAAATGTCACATTTCACTCCAAAATCAAAAGAAAGTAACAAGGAGTTTTCTTTTAAAGAAACGCTAACTTTTTTTTGTGTTGTAACATTATTTTCATGACATTTTAGCACTATTTTTTTTCTAAATTCTCATTACCGTCATACTAAAAAATCATTCGCATTATCATAATGCAGAAAAATTCCTCATTTTTATTTCTGTAATGCAAAAAAGAAACCTTTTCATCACTGAAATGCGAAAAAAAAAAAAAAAAAAAAGTATTGTCATTAACGTAATGCTTTTTTAAATTGTGTAGTAGGTATGTTAGGTTTTGTTGTACTTGTAATATGAATGACATAATAATGATGGTATTGTTAATGATGCTAATAATTTTAGTGTTTGTACTCGTGACAGCCGTTTGGAAGCTGGATCAGTGATGTTTCTGTGTTTGTACACACTCGCACATGGAACAAACTATATATCGACTCCATTGATTTCACTCACGCATTCTTCCAGTGCCAAGTTTGGGTATTGCAGTCATTTTGTTTGTTTGTTTGTTTTCTGCTTTTTGGTTTTTGTTTTGTTTGTTGCATACTGCCAGACCACTGATTTAAATAAAGAAAATTGATTTATAACTCAACGGATAAAGTGAGTCTTTTAAGCAGACTGAAGCCAGTGCTGTTTTGTGTGTGTGTGTTACAGAGAGAAACGGTCTTTTTTTCTTCATATGTGGCATGTAGCTATGGAAGCACACAAGGAATTGCTGCCCATCTCTGTTACCATGGAGATGTGCTGTACACAAGCAGTGTCCTTTCTTTCAGTTCATCTCTTAGAGCTGTAATTTACAGTACCAGCCTCAGACACACATACTCATTATTTATTCATGCTAATATCCATATTTGTATAGGTTAACAAACATGCATTATCTATCTATCTGTCTGTGTGTTTATGTATGCATGCATGTATTTGTATACACACACACACACATATATATATATATATATATATATATATATATAATTTATAAATATAGTACACATAAACGCACACTAATTATGTCACAAAATGGTTAAATAATTCATGCAAACACCCTCAAATAATTGATTCCATTTAGTTTTTTTTTTTGGTCTGATAAGTAGTCTTGTAAGTAGTCAGGCTTGATAATATATGGGCAACCAGTTATCAAAATAATTCTGATCACTTTTGCCATAATGATTGGTTGACTACATTATCCCTGAATATTAACATTTTATGCTTATGTGCTTCTCCTTTTCTTGACAATTTAGCTTTTTTTCCCCTTAATCCTCATTACCGTAATGCTAAAAATATGAATTTCTCATTACCATAATGCAGAAAAATCCTTCTTTTTATTACCATTGTGCCAAAAATGAAAACTTTCATTTATGAAATGCAAAAAATAAATAAAATGTTATTTGTGATTACCTTAATACTGTTTATTATTATTATTATTATTATTGTGTAGTATTAAATACTACATGGTGGGGTTTTTTTGTACTGTTTTATGCTGGTTTAAATGTAATAAAATGAATAATAAATTACAGTATTTATACTGTAATACACAAAAACAGTAATAAGAATCAGCATCTTGTAGAATAATAAGAATGACAAAATGTCCGTGTGTTACAGTAATGAGAGTTTAGGAGATGAATGTGTGTAATTGTCAAGAAAGTAATGACAATGCAAAAAAACTTTATGATCCTAAAATAATTTCTTAACGCTTTTCATTTTGAACGCTGGGTGTTTTGTGAGATTCACAAAAGGAGAATTGGCCATAAAACAGTGAGTCTCTCTCTGTCTCTTGGGTCTGGGCTGGGGTAGATGAATAGACAATATATAGCTTTAGTAGGGAATATTTTTAGTGTTTGCAACATTAGTGTGTGGGCAATACAAAATGTTTTTTCTCTTTATGTTCCCGTCTTTTCACAAGAAGACCATCAGGTTCTTGGAGATACAGTCATCCTGCACAGTGATACAGAGCTGTGGCCTGATGATGATATGTCTGTCTGTGTGTGTGTGGAGGAGGGGGTGATTGTGTTCACATTTGTTTCCGATTTTATTCATGTAAACAGGGGGGCTGTCAGACTCAGTGGGGCCTGTTTAAATTAAGGCCAGGCTGCTCTGCACACAGCGACTCTCTCGCTGTATGTTACATTACACATACTAGTTTATCATACTGAGAGCAGTAATATATTTGCATAAATGACACAGAAATGCAGATTTTGTCCCAATTTCTGGTTGCTATGAAAAAGTTCACCCAAATATGAACGTTTTGTCCACATTTAATCGCATGTGGAAAGACAAAACAGCACCAAAAACGTACCATAAAAGTAGTCCATACGGCTTCTGCACTATATTCCATGTCTTCTCAAGTCATACGATATCTTTGTGTGAGGAACAGATCAAAATATGAGTAATTATTTGCTAAAAATCATCCCCTCCGTCACATTTGAAGATGGATTGAACAAGATTTGTCAATGGGATCTGCTTAATGACAAGTAACGTGGTACTGCAGACTGCAGAAAACAGTGTTATTCACATAATATATATCCCATAATTCCACCCTGCACTGTACACATGACTGAACTGCCCTCTGGGGAAGAGAATAGTTATTTTGTTCTGTTGAACACCGCATGCCATATCCAGTGAGTGCACAACAAGCCGATTCATCGGTGTATGAAATGAACCACAGACATGTTTACTATCAATATCATTATGCAACCGGACTGTGAGAGCAGAGATCTGGTGTAAATGCTCTTTTCTAGCAGTTTTCAGAGTTATTTGCTAGGGCAGTCAGCACAAGGGCATGCTGGGATTGAGTTTGGAGGACTATGTTGCAGCATTAAAATAAGTTCATCTTTCTCTCTTACATCCACACAAAAAGAAAGCTGTCAACGTCAGCATGAAAGCCTCTGTAAACTCACTTTGCTTTCACAATGTGACATGTTTTTATGTGAAATGAAACGTGTAGGGTGGGACTTGATTTTATCCATTATTAATTTTATCCAATAATCCATTAACCTTAAGACACACAAAAGTCAAAATTCTGAGATAAAAGTAGTACTTATGACAAAAGGTATATGTTAATAATCATAATCATGAATTTTGTAATAATTTCAACTTTTTTCTCAGAATGCTGACAGAAATATGATTTAGTATGTATTAATTTTATTGACAAGTGTATCATAATTTAGACTTTGTCGTAATTATTACTTTTTATTAATCATTATTATTATGATTCACCAAAGCATAATGTTGCATACTATAATCGAGTAGCAAACGGTTTTTTGTTTTGTTTTTTTTATTCCCGCTCTTGTAACGTCAGCTGTAACCATAGTGACAGTGACTATAAAGTAAATATCAGCATGGTGACTTTCATAACACTGGAAAGTCGTTTACAGTTGACTCGACACAAGTCTAATCGAGGCGCGAGTTCATCTGTGATATTTTAATTAAATCGACAGCGGTTTTTATGCTTCAGTGGAGGGCGGAGCATTTGATTCGCACGCAGACCACAAAATTGGCGGGAGCAGCTCCAGTGGACGGCAGCGACCTTCAGAAGACGAGACAGCTCATATCTCCATCTCTGTGAGTAACCGAAATTACACATGAAAACATGCAACGCACAAGATACTCGTGCGTGACAGACTAGTAGTGTTTACCGATGTAATAATGCGTAGTTCTGTTCGCGCCATATCGTAATAATTACCGTGATTACGATCGAGATACCAACTTGAAAAAGTTCACATCCTAGTAGAACTTGTAGTTTTTCCTATGTATCTCGTATTTGGTCCCCTGCTCAATATACAGCATTAAATTAAAGGGATAGTTCACCCAAAAATGAAAATTTGATGTTTATCTGCTTACCCCAAGGGCATCCAAGATGTAGGTGACTTTGTTTCTTCAGTCGAACACAAACGAAGATTTTTAACTCAAACCGTTGCAGTCTGTCAGTCATATAATGGCACTTAATGGGACTCACGGCTTTGAAAGAAAAAAAACATACACAGACAAAACCAAATTAAACCCTGTAGCTCGTGACGATACATAGAGGTCTAAAGACACGAAACGATCGGTCTGTGCAAGAAACTGAATAGTATTTATATCGTTTTTTACCTCTGATCCGCCACGCAGCACAACAGATGGGGCGTGACACATCTTCTTCTTGCTTTACGGCGGGTCGCAGACTTATAAATGCATTACCGCCACCTATCTCTCAAATGGACCATTGACACTCTATCTACAATCTCAGTTAGGAGTGTCAATGGTCCAATGGTCCAGGGTTTAATTTGGTTTTGTCTGTGTATGTTTTTTTCTCTCTCAAAGCCGTGGGTCCCATTGACTGCTATTATATGACTGACAGACTGCAATGGTTTGAGTTAAAAATCTTTGTTTGTGTTCTACTGAAGAAACAAAGTCACCTACATCTTGGATGCCCTTGGGGTAAGCAGATAAACATCAAATTTTCATTTTTGGGTGAACTATCCCTTTAAGATAATTAAAGTTTGGTTCTACATCAGAAACACAAACTATCTATAACTGTTAAAAAAAAAAATGTTGAGAAAACTTAAAAGTTTAAGGCAACCAGCTTCAGGAGATTTTTGAGTTTTCTCAACTTGATTTTGTAGGAGATTTTTGAGTTTTCTTAACTTTTTGGTGTATAAACTGAAAACAAGCTGAGAAAACTCACAAATCCTCTGAAGCTGGTTGCCTTAAACTTTTTAAGTTTTCTCAACTTTTGATTTTTTACAGTGAACAAGAATAGATATTAAAATATAAATAGAGGTACAGTAGTATCAAGCTACATTTGAAAATGTATGCGATTTATGTTGTTTTGCTTAAAACCCACTTTAAACCATCATCAAACTGACATCTAAAGTGAATTTTTATTCAATAATAGGTAGACACCTGCTTCTCATTTGTCATAAATATCCTTTATTGTTATAAAAATATCATGAGCTCCATAAAACACATGCAGAAAATATATTGTCATAATCATGTCTGTTTGCTTTCATGTTTCATGTATAGAAAAATGTTTCGGTCCCACGATTGACAGATCTTGAGTGAACGCGCTCTGACTCATAACACTCGCGCTCGTGGAATAAATGGACGGTGCTCTTCAGATCACATAATTCAGTGAAGAATGAATTGAAATGATATTCTGTATAAAGAACATGTGAGAATAAATCTGTTCTCAGATACCAAAAATAACAAGAACTCGGCATCTTACTATTGGAGAAAGCGTAAAGCCTAACTTGGATCACTTGTAATAACCAATCACATTACAGCCTTGACGTCACTGAATTTCAGTCAGACATGTGCGACACTCAATCGCCGTTTACGGATACCATAGGAATGAATGAGAAGTGCCGTAACATGAATCCCACCTGTCGCAAAAAGTCAGTGACTTCTCTTATAAAACGGCTTTTTTTTCATGGTAAACTCTAAAAATAGTTCAATCCGAAAGTATTGTTTAGTGTAAAATGTTGAAGATTAGCAGATAGGCTGTCGATTCATTAAATTACAAGCCCTTTCCTCTAAAAAGCTGTTTATTCTACTTAGTGAAGCCTCTCCTCCATTGACATCCATTCAAAAAATCCATTCTTTTTCGGCTAATGGTTGCAGGCTTGCCTACTAGTGGCTTTTTCCTCTTCTCTCTCAGAATACTCTTCTTCTGTGTTTGTTTACACTGGTTTTCGAAACGGCGCCACCACTCTCACCCTTTTGTGCAACAGCATCTGGTCCGGGCTGCGGGAGCCTTAGCTCAAATCTAATTGGACGGCTCGTTTTGTCACAGAGTGAGGGGGAAAAATCGACACACAGGATGAAAAAAAACATCCTCGCTTTGAATGATCGTGTCTGGTGTAGCCCCAAAGGGATCTAGGAAAGGAAAGGAAAGGACATGACGTGTGGCCAAGTATGGTGACCCATACTCGGAATTTGTGCTCTGCATATCTCCCATCCAAGTGCACACACACAGCAGTGAGTAGTGAACAACACGCACACACACACCCGGAGCAGTGGGCAGCCAATGCTGCGGTGCCCGGGGAGCAGTTGGGGGTTCGGTGCCTTGCTCAAGGGTCTCACCTCAGTCATGGTATTGAGGGTGGAGAGAGCGCTGGATATTCACTTACCCCACCGACAATTCCTGCCGGACCTGAGACTTGAACCCATAACCTTTGGGTTACAAGTCCGAGTCTCTATTCAATTCAATTCAAGTTTATTTGTATAGCGCTTTTTACGATACAAATCGTTGCAAAGCAGCTTTACAGGAAATTAAGTTTCCACAATATATTTATATATTGTAGAAACTTAATATATTCACTTGTGGCTATTCATTGGGCCACGACTGCCCCGAATCAAAATCTATTGTTTTGATTCAAAAGAATCATTGTGCCAAACATTCGCACTGAATTTTCGCATTCAGTGTGAAAAGGCCTTTAGGCGCTATGTCTAGGCATTGATAGTGCGATAGTTCTGAGTCCGAGTCCAAGGGTGTGAACAGCTCCAAGTAGAATGTCACAAGTAATTATGACAAGTGAATAGCGTCAAAGGTTTCTGTTTACAACGTGATCATGCAGCGCTGAGAAGTGTAGCCAATCACAGCCATATCCGTTGATTTCTTGAATGCAATGGCTAATCAGAAACATTTATGTTCCTCAGATGGTAAGCTCAACCTCACAGTGAAAGCCTTGCACAATTAATTAATTGATTCTTGCATATTTGTTATTAAAAAAAACAAACATTATATAATTTTTTTTACTGTGGCTCTTTTGTAAAAATTAATTAACCAAAAAATGGAAAGAAAATGGCTCTTTGGTCAAAAAATACTCCCACCCCTGTTGTAGAGTTTTTCACGGCTGTTTTTTTTTTTTTTTCTTTCCACTGGTTTGTATCCCCAAAAAATTGCTATGTATTTTCGTATTTCATATTTCCCATTTATTTCCTATGTCATTTATATATATTATATGTCAATAATATATTATTTCTATATATACAAATAGGCAATTTTAAATGGATAGTTTTATATCTTTTTTAATTGAATTATATCATTTGCAGTGCTTCACGGGATTGTAGTTCTTTCCCTTATTAAAGCCCAGTCTTGTATTTTTGCCTTTTTGTTGGATTCTCAAAAAACATCTTTGCTTCAAATCAAAGTTTGTACTGTTGTGAATCACCACGTATCTGGTTGGCTTGGTTCATGGCTTATAGCACTTTAACGAAGACTTTTTATAAATCCCTTTGGGAAGAATGAGTGGAAGAAATACTTCCGGAATCAGCGCCGCTGAAAAAGGGGGTGGGCACTAATGCACTCTATTCTAATGAAATAAAAATTTGTAAAAATTCAAAATGCATTTTTTCCCCCCTAAAATGACTGAACAACACCAGAGGGTTAGGAGTGTAAATGCAATGTGTTCATCCGCTTCCTTCCCGCTCCAGATCTGGGTCTGTTTCCCATCACGCTGTCTGCTCATACAAAACTGCTCCCATGGCTCTATTGAGACCATTTTTACTGTGTCACTCTCAATACTTTAGTCTCAAGGATCCAGACGCTACCAAAAACTCCAGACTTGGACTCTTAAAATGTACTTTAACCAGATTTGAAGCGCTGTATCGCTCCACAGAGAGGTGCGCGGTCCAAAAGGCTTCCAGCTGACCTCGGACTAATGCAGTAAATTCATTACCGTGACCTCTCCGGCCCTGCAGACAGGTTGCCAGATAACTACTGCTGAAAGTAAACAAACAAGGGTGTAACACGGGGAAAGAGACAATGCTGGCCTGGCCCTCTCTTTTCCTGCGAACACACACACACACACACACACGCACGCACGGCTCCTTCCGAGGTCCCTGCTCAGTGTGGGAAGACTCCTCTGGAGACGCAGGCGGCTCCTTCACTCCCCTCTCGCTCTCTGAACATCTCTGTTTTCTCCCTCTTCCTTGTTCTTTTGTGTAAAGCTACATTGTTGATATCGATGTCCATTTAATCTTTGTTGACCTTCATCTTTCGCACACACATGCTTCAAACTCTTAGTTGTGTGTCACGCACAATAACATCCTGGTGTGTGTATCTGTGTGTTCCCAACTGGGAGGAAGCCGCTTTGCACAAACACTCATTCGCAAATCCGTGCGACTGCACGACAGGGTCCTGAATGAGATGGGGGAGCGTCATCACGGCGCCTCCTGCAGTCTGGGAGTAAGGTTGGGGTGACGGGGTTCAGCTGCACACAATCAGGAAGATGGACCAATCTGACACTAATGCATACAAATGAGATTGTTATAAGGTTAAATATGCCTGCTGAGCGGCAAACGATTAACACCCTGTTCTTCATCCCGACATTACACATCTATAGTGTATAATCAATGAAGTTGTCAGTGATTGAAATTACCAAACTAAAATGGCAAAACTAGTTCACTACCATTGAAATAAACAAAGATGTTAACAAAACAATGAAACAACAAAACTAAACATGAAAAACGGTCAAATAACAAAACTAGTACATCCTTATTATCAACAAATGATCATTATTGCTTATTATCAGCAGAGTGAGTAGACAAAATTACTATATTCGAATGGAGCATTATAATCGACAAAGATGTCAGCAGATGAAGCAACGAACTAGTATGCTTGAGTTAGAACCAATGTTAACTAAAACTAATAAAAAAGTCAAATATTAAAATTTAAAATTTCAGCAGACAAAATGATTACAATAGAATGAACTGTTATAATCGGCAAACTACTATGCTAATATATAGATTAATACGTTTGAGTTGAGAACAAGTGTTTTTAACTAAAATTCAAAATTTTGTTAATTGAAATAAAGCTGAAAAAATATAAATACTAAATAAAAAAACTTTAAAAACCTACATGTAAATTAGAAATGTTGCCTTAACCAACTGAAATAAAATAAGTTTAGGTTAACGTAAAATTACCTAAATTAAACTGAAATAAAAATTAATTAAAGCTAAATAGAAATATTTAAAAAAAAATCATATAAAAAAGATATCATATAACAAAATTCCTAAAACAAACTAAAATTAAAAGAGAAATTATTAATAAACAAAATTGTCAGTAGACTCAACTAGACAAAACTAGAACTTTTGTTATAATCAACAAAGCTGTTGAAATGAAAAAAAAAAAAAAAATAGAGGAAAGTGCGATATAATTCATATCCTGACATTATAAACAAAGCTCACGAAATGAAAAACTAGAATGCTTGAGTTTTAATTAACAAAAAACAAACAGATACAGATCAGAATGGCCCATTAACAAAGATGTCAATGGATGAAACAAATCAACAAAAACAGAACAAAATTTATACGCTCTCATCCAAATCTATCAGCAGATGAAATGACAAAACTAGTACACATAATGCTCAGCTGCAGAAAGACGAGACAAAAGCTGAATGACAAAACTAGCACGCTCCCATTATAACCAACAAATCTGTGAGCAGACGAAATGACAAAACCAGATTATAACAGGATGACTGGTTTCGTCATGTTGTGAGACGTTTTGGTCATCCTTGCTGTGGTATATGCATTAGTGTGCTGTTACCTGATTCCTCAGCGTTAACAGTGGGAAGAGGACAAAGAAGGACTCCTGTTGAGTCCAGCGTGGTCTAAATGTCTGCACATGTTGGAATTTGATGCTATTTGTAGTTACAGTTCCAAAGCTGGACAAGGCCTTTGGGACCCCCTCCCTCTCCCCATCTGTCCCACTCAAGCTGTTATTCACTCATTCGGGAGGTCACGATTAAGATGTTTTTGACTTGGCATTACAATGGTTGCACATTCTGTTGGATAATGCAGAGGAAGATGCAGTCGAGAGTAATAGAGCTGGGCCATGGGACATGCCGTCATGCCAGCACGTGCCCGGCTTTCTGCACAAACACAAACACTGTCACGTGAAATTCATGCACAGTTTCTCATTGGACAGGGGCCACACACATGCTTTCCCATAATATTGAACAGTCAAACATCTGCGTGACTTACTACCATTCGTCTATCATTGTTTTCTAGTCTCTTGGCTTTTATTTCCACCTAAACCAGAAAAGTTGTCCTCATTGAAAGTGTGCAACACAAAAAAATATACCCAATATGAATGGTTTTGATGCTGATATAAAATATATGGTATATATGGTAATGTACACTATATTGCCAAAAGTATTGGGTCGCCCCCTTCTAATGAACAGGTTTGACTACTTTAGTAATTTCCATGAGTATAAATCTTAATGTTTAAGCATATAATGACATTCTAGGGAATTGTGTGCTTCTAATATCATAGCAACAGTTTGGACAGGACCCTTTTCTATTCTAACATGACAATGCCTCTGTGCCAAAAACTCATCACCAAACACCAATGACTTGTACATATGGATACAGTCATTTTAGACACTTCCAAAACTGTTGCAACAGAGATGGAAATACGATTTTTAAATACATGAATTATGTTCCCATCGTTGTTGCCACAGATTTGGAAGTGCATTTTTCTTTTCTAAAGAAGGAGGTGTCCCAATACTTTTGTCTATATAGTGTATGTACAAGTCATTGGTGTTTGGTGATGAGTTTTTGCCTCAAGGTCTTTATTTACAGTCACACCAGAGGTGTTCAACTGGGATTAGGACTTGGTTTTATGCAGACCAGTCAAGTTCTTCCACACTGACTGATCAATCATTTTCTTTTTGAACCTTGCCTTATACACAGAAGCATTGTCATGTTAGAATAGAAAAGGGTCCTGTCCAAACTGTTGCTATAATATTAGAAGCACACAATTCCCTAGAATATCATTATATGCTTCAACATTAAGATTTATACTCATGGAAATTACTAAAGTAGTCAAACCTGTTCATTAGAAGGGGGCGACCCAATACTTTTGGCAATATAGTGTATATGTGGTAATGGTGAGCATGATGTGACAGAAATAGCATGCAAAAGTGGCCAATCACTTTTTAAAAAATGCCTTGGTTGTGGAAGTATCTTTCACATTCATTTTCTCCATAGGCATTTAAAAGAAAAGACTTCCGTATAGAGTTTTAAAAAGTAGCAAACGAACAAGACATTACAAATTTTGATTTGATGCAGAATTGTTGGAAAAAAGACAAATGTATTGAACATTATGAGGAAACAAACTGCTCTTCCCATAGAGCATTGTAAATTGTATAAATCATTCCCAACAATAAAATGTTATAATTCATAAAACATATAAATATGTGTATGCGCATCAGGGTCATTTAGTTAACTAAAACTGAAACTAAAATTAAAAGCATTAAAAATGAATATTTTTATATATATTATTTTATAATGAAGATAACAGCTAGTTTCAAAGGCAACTTTTCTCATTTTAATTTAGTTTAACCTAATGTACTGAAATAACTAAAAATGAAACAAAAATGGATCAAAACTACATAGACATATATAAAAGTGCATTATATAAAATAAAAACTGATTCAATAAAATAATAAAAACTATAATAGTATCCTCTTGATGCTCAAAAAAGATTGATGTGCATATATGTGTGCAAATACATATACAGAGATATGGAAAATATTTTAAAATGTGAAAAATGTCATTTTATATACGAAAAAATATTTATATTCAATATATTTTATTGATATATTTGTTACAAAATATTCAAATATATACAAATATATAAATAGTTTGAGTGTTGGGAACAGTTTTTAAATACATTTGAAATTTCTGACATTGTACCAACATTTAACAGTTTCTGAGCTTGCAAAACATTTACGTTGTTACTAAATGTGAATATCTCTATGGAGAAAATTAATATGATTTTTACTTCTGAAACCCTACTGTTGCGCTCAACAACAAATGATCTTGACTTGCGTAGCATTTTGCAGTTAGAGGAAAATACTAGACTAACATGGAAGAGATTCAACAGTAACTGACGTGTTATCGTGTCACACCTCGTCGTGATCAAGTTTTATCTTTTGTAGTAGAAACATCCTTGTCCCAAATGTGAGTAAAAGATGTCACGAGAGCGTGAGCGTAGCATTTGGAAATGGACAGAAGGCGTGAGACGCACTGGCTGATTCAGGCACTTTCTTTTAATCTCAGAATGTTCAGGAGCATCAGACAGACAGAGACCTCACTCTCCTGGACACCAATAAAAAAATAAAACTGCTCCTCTTTAGTCACGCGTCAGATAGTACTACTGCAAAAGCTTTTCACAGGAAGAGGGGGAGAAGATCGAGGATAGACACCAGAAAGAGAGACAAATAGGACATAAAACATCAGCTGACAAACAGGATCACAGTCGTCATGACAACGCTGTCCCAGTCCACTGATTGGCTGGATGTTGTTTTGAAGGATGATGCTGATAGGCCAGCAATTGGAAATATATTTTGAGAACTTCACAACAACTTGCACAGTGTTCAGATGGTTGTTTTTTCTTGTTTGTTAGTTGTACTAGTTTGTGTTGTGCTTAAGACAAAGGCAGAGAAAAAAAGACATCTTGTTTTTCGTCCTGTAGGAGGGGTACATCGATTTTGAGGCTGGTTTTCATTTCAAAACATCGATAACAGGCACATACATCGCACAAAACCCTTTAAGAACATGTTCTGCTCACATCGCACCCCGAAAGCAACCGCAAAATTTTGCTTATTGAAAGTAAAACCCATTTTTAGGTATTTGCATTGTGATATTATTTTCTTGACAATCAAGCACTTACTCAAGTATTTATAAATAATAGTAATATTTGCTGTACTCTTTTTCTTGTAATAAAAATCAGTTATGTAATAATGGAAATTACATGGTAATTTGAATGACTTTTTTTGCATTATGGTGTACTATAAATGATTTTTCAAAGTTATATAAAAAAAAAGATTATTGGAGTATGTAATAAGAACAATTTATCTCAGTCTTACTACTTTAAAATTTCAATTCAATTTGTGAAATTCACAAGCAGTTTCTGAGTGAAAAAGTGTTTTACAGTGTAATGTATGGAAGCCTGTTTCTGCCACTGAATAAAAAAGGTAATTGCGACTTTTTATATATAAACTTGCAATTATGAGTTATAAAGTCTTATAAAGTTATAAAGACTTTTTTCTTGCGATTGACGGATATAAACACGCAATTCTGAATTTTTTCTCAGAATTGTTAGCAATAAACTTGCAACTGCGAGTTACAAAGTCCAATTCTGAGGAGAAAAAATACTGACATTTTCTCAGAACTGCGAGTTTATATCTCACAATTCTGACTTAACTCGCAATTGTGTGTTATAAAGTCAGAACTGCGAGATATAAAAAAAAGTCTCAATTACCTTTTTTTATTTTTCATTGAGTGGCGGAAACGGCCTTCCATAGTAATGACACTTTGGACGGGAAATAACTGGCATAAAAATAATGCCACAATGCTAAAAGCTCCTAAAATAGGCAAAATAAAGCCTGTTTTCTTTTGATTTTGGGGTAAAATATGACCTGCACATGAGATTCACCCACACACATACTTTACATTTGGGCAGCAATGTGTTTGCTATCTTCTACACAGCAAATTAATATTGGCAATTTGGCAAAATGTAATTTCCCACATCCGTTCTGACCTCACACACACACACACACACACACACAAGATCTACCATACTACAGGTTAGCTATTTTGGATTCCTCTGTGTTTGTCTTATCTAGACGGAGTGGATCACAGTAGAAGAGACGCCTCTGACTGGAGAGACATAACGAAAGGCTGACGGGAGAGTAAAATCAAATCAAACGAACATATTAAAACACAGACGAGACGGAAGGAAGATTACAACTCAAACCTTCAAAGCACATGAGCATAAAAATATAAAGTACCTGGATTTATATATTTATATCTACATATATTTATATATACTTTTCATATATAAATGAATATTTATAGTGTGTAGTCTTTTAAATGGAAGCTGAGGGTTACTCTTTTAAAAACAAAGAAAAATACAAACCAGGACAGCTGTCCAGTACAATTAAATTGAGAAAACGAAACAAAAATGGGCCAACCCTCCGAAACTAAGCGGGAAGGAAAAAACAAAAACAAGGCGAAACACAAATGCAGCCATAAGTTTGTTCTTCCACTTTTCGTTTGTCGTTTTTCCCAGCTGCAAGTGTGCTCGCGTTTTCCCGCTCACCCCGAGGCCTTGTGCTTGCCGCCGCAGCAGTGGCACGCGACGCCACAGTGGTAACACGCTCGCAGCGGTGCGTAGCAGCACATGCAGGGCGCTAGCAGCGACAGCCCCAGGAGCGCCAGCCAGCGCAGGCAGAAGCGCTCTTCGCTGGCATCGCAGGAGCAGGGGTCCGAATAGTCGCCCTCGGGGTCCGACATGCAATGGTAGAGCAGGCTGTCCGCGCACCACATGAAGCTCACCCGGCGAATGCACGTCTGCACGGGGTCCGGAGCTTCCTGGCAGCGCCCTCGTCCGTTTTCGGCCGGACTGAACATGTTTTGACAGTACACACAACGTAAGCGCTCTCTGCTGTCCTCCACGCGCCGCGGCAGCCATTTGGCGGTGAGTGGCCGCGGCTGACCGGTGACCACGCCGCCGCCGATGCCCGTTTTGCCGTCGCGGGGAGTGTGTCCGTCCCCACTGAGTGGGTACGAGTAAGTGTAGTCGTGTTTGGGAGGTTCGCTCTTTGCGAGGTGAACGTAAGCGTCCGTGGCGTCCGGGCGCAGAGGTTTGGCCCGCGTCGCTGTGGTGGCGTGGCGATAGTCCTCGTAGCCCGTTAACCAAGAGCGCTCGCGCGGGTTAATCCGGACGATCTCCTCCTCCTCCTCGTGAAACCTTACGTGACGGGAACACGGGAACATGGGCACCGTCTGTACGGCAGAAACAAAGAGTTAAACACTAGATGGACAGACATCCAGAGAGAAATATCTGAAAAGGCAGCAGATAGCAGATGATCTTGAACACATATCTGAATATGTTATGATAAACAATCAGCATAATATCACACTAATACAACGGTTCTCAAGTTTATCAGTGTGCTGGCTTTTGGGACTAAATTAAGTAATGTTTACCCATGTTCTTTCGCATGTAGAAATGGTTATTATTACTACACTTGAGTATTTTATACTTTAGTCTTGATTCTTTAAAAGAATCAAACTCAGTCCTTTTTTCAGGTGACCCAAAAGTGAGTGAGGAAAAAATCCAGTTTGCAAGAACAATTTCTCTGCATAAATATTGATTTTGACTGAATAATGTCTTATTTTAACATAACACTGTGTAATATTAAATATTAAAAAAAAGTAAAAAAAAAAAAAGATTTTATAAATTAAATGTATTACATTGAATTTTAAAATATAATAAATTACACACACACATATTAGGGGTGTAACGATACATGTATTCGTAACGAATCGTCACGGTACGGACATCTAGGTTCGGTGCATGCAATACAGAAGGGGGCGCCGCAGTAATGCAACGCTGTTTGATAACCGCCAGCAGCCATGAGTTGCGCACTTGAAAACAAAGCCCACTAGACAGTGACCATGTGCTGATTCTGAACGCGTCTCTCACATAGACTGACAAAGGAGTATACTTTAAAGGCTTGCGCACTCAGCTGTTGCGAAATGGAGCTTTGTGCTCATGTATCCTACCTCTCTCATTCGGCACAAATCCAAATATCCCATAATATTTCCATATCTGCGATGTATCCAAATGCTAAACTATTATTTATTATTAGTGCTGTCAAATGATTAATCGCATCCAAAATAAAAGATTTTGTTTACATAATATATGTGTGTATACTATTTATATTTATTATGTATATATAAATACACACACATGCATGTATATATTTAATAAAAATATGTTATATTTGTATATTAAATATATTTATATAAAAAATAAATTATATAAATATATACATGTAAATACATGTAAATATTTTCAAAATATATACTGTATGAGTGTGTATAGGCTATACATGATAAATATACACAGTACATACTCATATATTATGTAAACAAAAACTTTAATCGTTTGACAGCACTATTTATTATGTAAATTACAGGCTTTGTACTTCAGTCGCGTTCCAACAGTGAATATATATTATATCTATTATATATATATATTATTATATATAACATATTAAATATATATTAACATTATAATTTTATATAATATTTAGTATTTTCACATCTAGGTGGAAAAAATTGTAATTTGTACTACTGTCTGTTCAAAATAAATGAAAAGAAACTTAGCATAGTAGATTTTTTTTGTTGTTGTTGTTGTACCAAAATCGTATTGAACCGTGACCCCCGAACCGAGGTATGTACCGAACTGTGACATCTGTGTACCGTTCCACCCCTAGTATATATATGTATATATATATATATATATTACACCCCTAGTACCAACTTTTTACTTACACTTTTACTTGTATTATTTATATTTAAAGTGAAACAATATATTGCCCCTAGTGTCAATAATATACTGCAAGTAAGGAGTCAAAGTACACTAAAACAGTCCATTGTGATGACATAATAACTTTAGTAAATTTTGCACAAACAAATTATTCATACAAACTCACCTGTTCCAGGTAGAAACGGTCAGAGTGTCTGTGTTGGTCGTAGAGATGTCCCAGAATGCAGTGGTGGGGCTCGGAGAAGCTGATTGGTGCGAACGTCTGCATGGACGGCTCTCTCTTCTGAGAAGAGTTAGACGAGCTGTCTGTGGCATTCTGACGGACAGACAGAGAGAGCAAGAATAGAAATTGTTTCCCAATTTGAGCATGTTGGCAGGATCATGGTGGCACAAACCAAACGGCTCCCCGCCCTTGAACAAAGGTCACGGAGTTATATTTTTCGCTGAATTTCCAGCAAAAATAGCCTTGTTGAGATTTATAACGTTACCATGATATAAGATTAATTATAACTTGGATTCAGCAGAAAAATAGAACATTGAAATGCATCAAATCATCACTTCACATTTAACATTCACCATGTCAGAAAAAAGCAGAAAGTGTTTGTATAAAAACAGAAATGGATATGTATAAAAGCATTTCAAACGTTCCACAGCAACACAGCACAGGTCATTATGCTTGACCTTTGACCCTGTGTACGGGTGCGCGAGGTTTGTGTAAATGAAGTGCTTGAGTACTATCATCAGCACTATTATCTCTGACCTTCAACCCCTGAAATCCACACTGTCTCCTTCCTGTGGCTCTTCCTGAAGCCTGGAGCCTGAACGAGAGCCAGCAGTGTGTGTGTGTGTGTGTGTGTGTGTGTGTGAGCATCTGCTTTAAGAGTTGACAGAGAGCCACACAGCCATCAATAACTCAAGAGTGAGAGTGTGTGTGTGTGTGTGTGTGAGAGAGAGAGAGAGAAAGAGCTTGAGATGATTACAAACACAGCTCGTCTCTCTTAAGTCATCTGGCTCCTTTCTTCTGCAAAGACTGAAATCTACCCTACACTGTAAAACACGTTTGTTAAATTTACAGCACAAATCTGGCAGCTGCAGCATCAGGATGACACATGTGAAACACACACTAAATAATGCAGTAAACAATAACTACACAACAAAAAGTAACATAAACACCCAAATATGCACAACATAGGAAAATGAGAAGAAATGACCATTTAAATAAAATATAAGCAAATGTGATGCATCTTTTTGGACTTTAACTTTAGAACATTATTTTATGTTTTCAACCAGAAATTAAAAGGTTTTACAAAAACAACCAAACAAAAATTAGTTTAACAATATTTTAACATTAAAGTACATCTATTGTCCTGTTAAAAACATTTTTTACTTTAAGTGTTCATTTTACTTGCACAATATGTACAACATTTTACTGTAAATATACACGAGTCATTTTATTCTATTTACAAAACATCTATATTATTATTTTCAAAAACAATAATAATAATAATAAATAAAAGAAAATATATGTGGTGTATTGAAATATAAATTATAAGATCATTTATACCATTAATTTATAAATATGTTATAATTTATTTCTTACTTTTATTACAGAACTTTTTTTATTTGTTAATTATAATATACAAATATAATTTTCAACATAAGATTTTAAATTAACACTAACCATTTTTACTGTAGTATTAGATAGATAGATAGATAGATGTGTGCATGTAAGTGTGAATGCATACTACATGCATACTAAGTACATGCAGAGTTGTGTGTGTAATGTCTGGATGGAAATGTATTTGTGGCTGTGCTAATTATCACTTTAGACTTTACCTCAGAGGGAATTAGACATCCAACAGCTGCTGCCCATTCTAAACCTACCGCACACATCCCATCTCTCCCTCTCTAAACTTAGGAGCGACTGACTACTCTGATTAGTAATAATCAGTGTCTGGCTGGGCTTGTATGAATAGCTGTGAGTCATAAACGTCAAAAGTTAGCGATTAGAGGAACACCACTGCTGAGAGACCATGGCAAACGCTGATCGCTGAACACCTAAAGCCTGAAGTCCAACTAAACGTAACACACGTTCATGTTTCTCTGTATAATCGTGACTTTCTGAATGCATGCATGTTATAAACGGACTCTTGTATCTAAAGGCTTTGGCGTGGCATTGTTGTGTTGAGTTAGGAGCAATAGGAAGACGAAAGGGAGCAAAGGTCACTTCCTGAGCACAGCCCACACACACACACACACATACACACACACACACACACACACACACACACACACACACTTGACAACCAGCCAACAGAACAATACTGGCAACTGACCCATTAATAGCATTTATTCTTAGAGATAAATGAATAGAAAAAAGATTATAATAACACGCTGTTGATATGTTGAATATTCATGATATATTCACAATGATTTTTCTGCTGATATAAAGTTAAGCAATGCTTAAAACCTTTGTTGATTCATTTATATGAATCAGTTCAAACTGTTTAAATGAATCACTTCAACACTCAAAAATGTGCACAAAATGATGACATTTGTCATATTAAAACAATCTGTGCAAGTAAATCTTGATGTTTATTACTAAGGATTGTCAAAGTGGGGTATATTAAAGAAAATACTGAAATTATGGCTCCTCTGATAGAAAATAATATTAAATCATGCTTTTAAGCCATTTGTGGGCAATATAGAGACTCTAGGCCGAGACTCACCGTGAAAACATCATCATCACCCAGTTCGGCTTCATTCTGCAGCGTGGAGGAAGAAGTAGTGGAGCCTTGAGGGGGAAAAAAAAAAGATTCATGTTATAATCTTAGTCACACATTAAACAGTAAAGCTTTCTCATGTTCCTCACGGACCCACTCACCCTCTGTGAGGTCCTCGATGGCCTTCCTCACGCCGCGATCAAACGCTCGAGCGTCGGCAGGGCTCTGGAACGACAGGCCACACTTCCTGTTGTCCACTCGCCAGTGATGGAAAGTGGGTGTGGCTTTAGTGTAGACCAGATCCTTCTTCAGGAAGCACTGCAGGATCACCTGATCAACACAAACACAATTATTAGGATTGAAGAATCAGATGTTTGGAGACTCGCACACGTCAACGGCTCTTTAACCTGCTTGTCTTTGAGCCGCTCTCCAAAGATGAGAAAGCCGTTCCTTCCCAGAAGCTCCAGGTCAGCTGGGACCACCTTACAGACACCCACTCGACTGAGACCACCGCCCTCCTGAGCCAGCCAACCACCGCTAGACTCATCCCTCGTCATCACCACAGCTTTCACTCGCACTATGTAACTGTCACTGCAGGGAGAGACACAAGGATGTTGTGATGTGGTTCAGTGACAAATAAGAATGTCAGAGATGATTAAAAGAAGACGTCTAGCTTAAAACACATGTGGCGAGTTTTCAGAAAATTTGAACTCTTTGTCTTCATGTTGGTTTCATGCATTTTTTTAAAAACCGTTTATGGTAAAGCTTTACAATAAGGTTCCATTTGTTACATTAGTTAATTGCATTGGTTAATATGAACTAACAATAAAAATACTTCAAAAAGAATTTATTACATGAGACAATACACTAATAAATGCTTTATGAATATTATTCAATGTTCATTCCAACATTATTAAAACCAAAAGTATCTGATAATATCATTTAATGGACCTGAGCTAACTTGAACTGACAATGAACACTATTTCAATTAATTAACAAAAACTTTGTACGTTGTAACAAATTGTTAGTTAATGCATCAACTAATGTTAACCAATGGGACCTAATGGTAAAGTGTTATAATGGTAAAGAATTATTGACTATTAATGTCAAGTGGTGTAACCATCAAGCAAGAAATAAAAACATTTTCCTTACACCTTAAAAGTGTACATATCTAAATAATTATACAATTTGATTTTTTTTAAGAACGAATAAAAAAATATCTTTAGAAATGAACAAATTGTTTTCTTGGGTTTTTGCATTTGAAACCATTTGAAACTGTGAAACTTCATGTCATGATGAAGGTCAAAATGTCTCATATATTTTAAGATTATATATATATATATATATATATATATATATATATATATATATATTAAAATAAGTAAATAAAAGAAATACATAAATAAACAGCCACAAAATAATATTTATAAAAAATATCAAATACAAAAATATATAAATATTTATAAATACAAATATGCTGACTTGAGTTGACGTCAGTAAGCGGTTTTGCGATTCTCAAATGAGCCTTCTGCGCTTCTTGGTTCAATGATGTCAAAGCTTATGCTAATATATCAGTAACCTAGGCAGCCTGATTGGACCCAGGCTTGACTCATAATGATGACATCATAAGCCATTCTGGAAGATGCCTGAGCTCACAAATGACAGCTCTGCATTGCAAATGAGGTTTCTATTGAAATCTTAAAGAGGATGATGTTCGTTATGCTAATGAGATTTCTGGTCGTGGTTTAAAGACAGTGATAAGCCTTATGCAGAGATATGATAACGCCATCCAGAATGCCGAACCTAGTTTATGTGCAACCATGTGCAAAATATGACAGACAGTTTAACGAATGCAAAACTTGGAATGAGGATTTCTCGGAACATAATTTACATATTGACTGCAGCAGAGCATGGGAACTTAACAGACATCTACAGGCCTCGATTACAGGCTCATCTTTGCCTCGTATTAATGCTGGAATGAATTCGCCAGTCAACATCAGAACAGCTGATTTACTACTTCAACTTTCATACATACTTGCTTCACAGCTCATGTCTAAAAAAAACTGTTTAAAAGTGTAGCGGAAGTTTCTAAATACAAATGCCAAATTCAAATCATCCTCATATTTCCCTCAGCTGCTTTGGTAATAAAAAAAGCATCTATAAAGAATGGAAATGTCAACAATTTTTGATCAAGAAAACACATAAATTGCTTGACTTCAACTTCAAAACATTTCCCAATGACTTATATACACTAACAGATATACAACAACATTCAGAAATGGAGCCTCTTTTTTGAATTTTGTCATTTGCTCCGTGGCATTTTGGGATGTACATTGAGATACAACCGGTTAAAATAATAGTTCACCATATACTCATCTTCAGGCCATCCAAGATGTAGATGTGTATGTTTGTTCATCAGAACAGATTTGGAGAAATTCAGCATTACATCACTTGCTCACCAATGGATCCTCTGCAGTGAATGGGTGCCGTCAGAATGAGTCCAAACAACTGATAAAAACATCACAATAATCCACAAGAAATACACACCAGTCCAACCATTAACATCTTGTGAAGCGAAAAGTTGTGTGTTTGTAGGAAACAAATCTATCATTAAGGCATTTTTACTTCAAACCATTGTTTTTAGCTAAAATACAAGTCCTCTATCCGTAATATTGCTCTCTCTAGAAAAAAGCTGCCTCATCTGAATCAGGAGAGAAATATGCACAGATCATGCACCGTTTAAAAACAAAAGCGGTTCTCAATAGCTCTAAACAAATATGTCTGAATTTTGATTTTAAGAGGAAAACAAGGGATGGACATTTTCACTGGAGAAACAATATGAAGGATTATGGACTCATATTTTGGCCAGAAGCAATGGTTTAAAGTTAAAACAGCATAATGATGGATCTGTTTCTTACAAACAAGCAGCTTTTTGCTTTAAAAGAGAATAAATGATGGACTGGAGTGGTGTGGATTGCTAGTGGATTATTGAGATGTTTTTATCAGCTGTTTGGACTCTCATTCTGACGGCACCCATTCACCGCAGAGCATCCATTGGGGAATAAATGGTGTAATGCTAATTTTCTCCCATGAAGAAACAAACTCATCTACATTTTAGATGGCCTGAGGGTGAATACATTTTCTTTTTTGGTGAATTATTCCTTTAGAGGAACTGTCTCCAGGAACATCAAGGTATGGAGAACATTACAGGCCATACACACACGAACTTGCGTTAAAAAAATCAGCACATCACTAAAGAACGTATGTTGAGAAATAAACGCAAACAAGAAGAACATGATTTCATTTCCTCTTTATCTCAGCCTGGAGTTTAGCTGGAGTCTGTAAAATTACTTTCAGACTTATCATGCATATACCGTCTCTTTATGTTTGTGTCTACATAAACAGATAAAACTACTCATGACTTTCCAAAAAATATGAATTGCCATATGACTACTTATATATGGATTATTTTTGATAGATTTTTAGGGGGGGAATTATATATATATATATATATATATGTATATATATTTGTATTTATTTATTTATACATACTTTTTTTTTTTTGGTGATGTATAACTTTGCCATGATATCCACTTGCTCATAGCGTAAGATTTTGATCATCATACTATGAATAAATTATCTTGTACAATTTTTTTTTTTGCAAGTCATTTTGGATTAAATCTGCTAAATGATTAAATGTAAACGTGAAAGTGGATAATTCACAGTGTATACAATGCAATGACATATGCAGCTGCCATAGCAACCATTGTCTCCCACACACTGAACAACATACAAAGGAAAAACGCTTCATTCCGATCTTCTTCCACTCTTTAAAACTTAATTCCCGTCACAGCGCTGCAGTCTCTTCATTCTGCATTTCACTACCCTCTCACTTCCAGAGAGTGGCTGGCTGGGAAATCAATCCTTATCCTTACCGTAAATCCATCAGAACTATGCAGGAACCAGCAGAGGGTTCATCTGGACTGACTTTACCTCAATGTCACTCTCGTCCCCTTTCAGATATTATTGACCCATAATGGGGCTGCATATAGGTCACGCTGGTGTGATCAATATAGATCGCATTCCTCCCCTCCCCAACGGCTCTTCCCAAGCGCCCAGAGACTGGAGAGGGCATCCGGGTCTGCGGTCTGGGCGCCAGCCAGTTCACGTGAGCACGTACACACACCTTCAGGCTACAGTCATTACCAATGGGGAGCCACTGGTTTGCTCAGCACGTTTTTGAGGAACTTGCATTCCAAGCCAAAAACAATCAGTCAAACCCCAGCATACTAGAGTTTCCAGAAAACTCAGAAATCTTCAACATTTTGAAGGAATAGTTCAACCAAAACAAAAATCTTGCCATCATTTACTCAACAGAATGACATGAGGGTGAGTAAATTATGATAGGATTTTCATTTTTTTTTAATCCTTTAAACCTGCCATTTCCAAACAGTGACATTGATCTCTAAATTTTCAGTCACAATGAACCTGAATTATCCGGTTAATTTTGAATAATGCAACTTATGTGACGGCGAGAGCAGATATGCATTATGACACAAGACATAATGGCCCAGAGGTAATTTGCAATAACGCACAGGAAGTAGCGAGAACAACGCTAATTCCAAGCACATCCATTAGCCGATTTAGAAAGTTTCATTTAAGTGAACTCAAAATACATAAAGTGGGCACCAATGGTTTCATTTAAAATATAGCACAAAAGTGATACGTCCAATCCCATGTCCTTAAACAACACTTTCAAATAATAAGAAATTAAAATAAAATGTCTGACAATTGTCCTCCACTCCAGGTCTTGTGATAAATATGTTTGGCATGTTGATACAGCGGCCCCCGAAATATATAGACCCTTAAGCCACAATTAAACACTGCATGAATGTCATTGCATTAGAAAACAAAACACTGATCTGCATAAAAAGGACACATTTAATGCAACCAAGCATCACATTTCACAATCTTAAAAGGATAGTTCACCTAAAAAACAAACAAAACCAATCATTTAATCATCATAAGTTATTTCAAATCTGTAAGGGTTTCTTTCTTCAGTTGAGCAGGAAAGAAAATCTTTTGAAGAACGTGTGGCACAAAACAGTTGACGACTTCCATATTTTAATGGCTACCATCAACATCATTGAAAATATCTTTTTTTTTTGTCCTCAACTGAAGAAAGAAACTCAAACAGGTTTTGGACAACTCGATGGTGAGTAAATGACAGAATTTTCATTTTGGAGTGAACTATTTCTTTAAGTTTGTTTTCAAAAGTTATTCAAAGAAAATAAAAAGCATTTGGGCACTTTGGTGTTTTGGGGTCAGTAAAGTTAGCTCTGATTAAAAAGTCTAGCGTTTGTTTTCAGACTTTTTAACTGTTGTTAAAGTATCCAGAAATATGTTTCCAACGTGCAAGACATGAAACTCCGATCTGTGATACCTGGGGCCATAACGGTTTAGACTACACAAAAGAGAGATATGCCTATTAAAGATTTCCTTGCAGTGAAATGAACTGTGCAGAGTAATCCATTCATTATTGGCACGTCACTGAGAATCAAACAATCGAGGGGCGTGACAGCGAAGTTACCGCTTCACCGCTTCACCCACCTCTTTCACTTCCGCCGGATCTTTGTTTAATCCTCTCACCATTGTTTCCCTTCACAATCATTCCGGGAGCGCCTTCTCAGAAACCTCCTCCCATTTTGGAGCAGCCCACAGCCCTCCCCTCCGCCGATAAAAGTCAACATTTCACAACCTCGGGCTATTATATGGGCCTTTACATCCCAGTGTGACACACGTATTTACTCAAACGGGCGTGAGTGTGCCATAAATTTAAATAAAAAAAATTCCCCACCAGCTTCGGGGTTACGCTCCTGCGATACATCTCGAGGAGAGGAAACATAAGTCGAGTTCAAGTAATTAAAATGAAGAATGTAACTTTTGCAAAACAAGCCATTCCTACAACGTCGGTGCATTTCACAAGATTACAAGTCGAGTCAGATTGCGCTAAACAAGTTCTCGATCAGAAAGCAACCCATAGCGACAAGAGGCCTGTATTGGACTAGGCTATACATCACGGTATTATGGATCCACACATAATAAATATATCGCAAAAAAACATAACGTTTAAAAGTTTTAAAGACAGTTGACTGTTGGATAACTGTGTTTAATCGCGTCAAAAACATTATTTTCCTTTCACAAACACGTGCGCACATGTTAAAACTTTTTGCCTGTTTTGTAGCTATTTTACTAGTTGTTTCCTGAACAGGTAAATATGGTTATCATAATGAATTAAAAGCTCAGAATATAAAATATCTATGTATTCATCTGGCGTTACAACGGGGGTAATAACAACACATCACTCTTTACCACATTAATTTACACGTGTTATAATACTATACAGTATTTTACAGTAGTTTACTATAAAATACTGTATTGCATTGTAAAAATACAAGTTATAGGCTATATGTTGAAAAAAAAATGTTACAACACCAGTCTCCTTCAGAATAATTATTAAAACGGATAATTGTGTTTACACTAGCTTTAACGACAAAAACTCACATAATCGTTTTATCAAAACGGATTCCGGCATAAAAGACAGACTAAATAAACATCACCTTGTTAATAGGGGTTGAGTGTATGTTACAAAAGTTCATTTTAAGCCCCTAAAGAGCTCACTAAGTTAACGAGCCGTTTAACTCGGCCCTAATACTATTAGAGAGACTTTGAGTCAAACTACCGTGAGATATGAGTGTTTATGTTAGGCAGAAGAATGTGGCAAAAAAACTCAAACAGTGCTTGCTAAACAAGTATATATGCTACTGTTGCCAATACTGTGCGCTACGATCATGCAACTCATTGCATGTTTATATGTGCCTTTGTTTCTTGCAAATGCAGGAAGCTGTCTGATTAAATGTAACATTAAAAAGCGCGTATAGGCCTATATATGCCATATAGGGCCTGCTTTAACATCAGCACGGCTCTGAGGCGCTCTCTCTGCTGCGCGCGCCCCCGTCTGTATTTTTATGAATGAAGGACAGTATGCAAATGAGAGCGATTCACGAAAAAGAAATGGCGGATATAGCATGTCAGACCACCACAAAGAAAGACGCTAAGAACGGCCGCTCCGAGAGCGCATACGAGCTCCTTGCTCTAGCGTTGTGTGTTTATAAAGTTTGCAGTCGTCTGTTTGCTTCCTCGCAGCGCTAATTCGCCTTTAGAGTCGACGTGATATAAAGTATTCAGTGAAGGATCCCTCCACAAAATGTTTCCGCTCGAGCCCCTCCTCCTCCCCCCTTCTCGGTTTGAGACCAGAGCCCTGCAGCAGGGGCCCAGCACTCAAATCTCTTTGACACTGCATTGTTTCTTAGTATTAACATCTCCAGCGTCTCCCTCAGAAGCGCATATGCACGAATTCCCTGCGTCTGAATGACCCCTCGTTTAGCTCGGGAACGCATTCTTGGACACAGGATGAGATTTCCATTCGTGTCCACATGCGTCGTTTTCGCAAAAAGTGAATACTCACTCGTCTGGGTGCGATTCCTCAGTCATGTTTCCCCACGTTTCACCTACAATAAAAATAATATCCCACCGCGGGCACGCAGCGTTCGGGCTTCATGTCGTCTCGATTTTCCACCTCGCCTTTTTTTTAAAGTCCAGTGCATCAACGAGTTTCCCCCAAATCCGTCTCTCGGCGTTCCTTATTTTCGTTCTTTCTCCGCGCACTGCACTTTACCCGTCACGGTTTGCAATGCATCTGGTTAATCCTCGCGTTATGCAACATCCCGATGGCTATATCGACGGTTTCTCGCCTCGCGTCGCCCGCCGTGGCTGAAGACTGCGCGCTGGTCTCGAAGAGGAGCCCCATCTCTCATTACTCCATGTTGGATTGTGTAGTCAGCAGCAGGCGAGAGCCGCCGACACTGGAGGTGGGGGGGAACATTGGGGGGAGGGAGGGGGGGGGGGGGTGTTGCGGAAGCAATGACGTCACATTGGAACGACTGCAGCCGGTTTTGGACCGAGGGATCTCCGGTGTGACGGGCTGTGCCAAAGTCCTGCCACCTAGTCTAGTGCCTCCTCTCACATTAATCTGTAGGTCTGGGTTATTATTTCCCAATAAAACGACAGGGCTTTAAAACTTACAGTGAACAAAGTTTAGGAGAACACATATGTGACCCTGGACCACAAAACCAGTCATAATGGTCAATTTTTTGAAACTGAGATTTATATACCATCTGAAAGCTGAATATATAAGCTTCCCATTGATGTATGGTTTGTTAGGATAGGACAATATTTGGTCGAGATACAACTATTTGAAAATCTGGAATCTGAGGGTGCAAAAAAATCAAAATATTGAGAAAATCACCTTTAAAGTTGTCCAAAAGAAGTCCTTAGCAATGCATAATACTAATTAAAAATTAAATTTTGATATATTTACTGTAGGAAATTTACAAAATATCTTCATGGAACATGAATTAATATCCTAATGATCTTTGGCATAAAAGAAAAATCAATAATTTTGACCCATGCAATGTATTGTTGGCTATTGTTACAAACACACCCGTGCTACTTATGACTGGTTTTGTGCTCCAGGGTCACATATTTTTGTGTTCTGGGGCTGCTGGAAATCCAGTTTAAGCATTGCAAGCTGGTTTCTAGCTGGTCTAAGGCGCAGAACATATTGGACTAGCAACAAGCCATCTACCATACAGGCCTGGTTCTAGGACTGTGCGACATTTCGAAAACCATGGGGCAGTATTATTTTGCAGTGGTTGGTCAGACTTGATTTGATTTAGAATTCAAAGGTTTTTGGTTTAATTCAAAAGCTTTTTTGGGCAAACTAACTGAAAATGATTCACTTTGATTCATAATTAAATTGTATTAGATTTAAATAAAATGCATTTAAAAGATTTTTTAATACTTTAATGTGTCTTGCAAGAAAAAGAGACTACTTGGGATAGTTTATTGCACAAAAAGTAATTTGAAATACATGTATCATTCTAATGTAATATTCTTATTTCTTTTTTATTTAAAAAAACACGACCTCTAACACTTGCACTCTCTATTTGTTTTCTAACTGCTTGTTTTCTTTAAAAAAGGCCTCTAACGCTAGCTTTCTCTATTCTTTTTCTATTCTATCTACTTGTTTTCATGGTCTCACTTTATATTAGGTGGCCTTAACTACTATGTACTTACATTTAAATTAATCATTTATTACAATGCACTTATTGTGTACACACATTTTTTTACATTGTACTTATATTTTTAAAAATACCTATATATAATTACATCTGTAATTACATTTATAGTTACACTGTTGACCCATCCCTTACACATTAAACCACCCTTAAACCTACCCATACCTCCAAACCTGTCCCTAACCTTAAACATATGCCACCTCAATAGTAGTGTTTTGCAATACAATATGAACACAATAAGTACATTGTACTTATTTTTATATGTAGGTACATAGTAGTAAAGGCCACATAATATAAAGTGTGACTGTTTTCATATATATATATATATATGTGTGTATATATATATAGGGAAAATAAAAAAAAACCTTACTATGTGTATTGCGTTAGGCTAACCGAGACTTGTCATAGCTCTTGCATATTATTGCTCTTTTTGTTGGTTTTGATTGCTTCTGGATTATAAAAAATGCAATTTGTGTTTATTTAGTACTGCTAATTTATAATACGCATGATTTTTAATTCATAATACTGTGTGTTATCACCTGGATGATCAAAACTGTAAACATTCACTGATGCTCAACCCAAAATACTGGGATATCCAAAATGTTGTCAGTAGCCATTGACTTCCACAGTATTTTTTCCTACATGGATGTCAGTGGTTGCTGTCAACACTTTAGTTACCAGTGTTCTTCAAAACATCTTCTTTTGTGCTCAACAGAAGAAAGAAACTCATACAGGTTTGGAGAAACTTGAGGGTGGGTAAATGATGACAGATTTTTCATTTTTGGGTGAATTATCCCTTTAAGAGCCATGGGGGGTGTAAACCTTTGAACATGAAGATTGGTGGAAATTGTCTTTATTTTGTTTAAAGATCTTTTTGTAGTACTGCACTTCAGAAGTTACATAAAATATTTACATGTATTTTCTAGAAGACAAAATAAGAACAATTTTCTCCCAATCATCCTGTGCAAATGTTTACACACCCTTGTTTTTAATGCATTGTGTTCCTTCTTGAGCATCAGTGAATGTTTTCAGCATTTGTAATAGTTGTGTATGAGTCCCTCAGTTGTCACCAGTGTGAAAAGATAGAACTCAAAATCATACAATCTAGATATGCAGGAGATGCTGGAAAACCAAAGAATGCACAAGACCTGGAGGATGTGTCTGAAGAACATTGCAGAACAGGACTGCTCAGGGCAAACATGGGACTTACCATAAAAACAAATCATAAAAAAAGTTGTGGATCATCCAGGTAATGATGCACAGTATTGATAATCAATATGTTAATGCAGATGTTATTATGTCTTGTGGACTGTATGTAAACCTCTGTTATGTGAAAAAGCTTATTCAGGGTAGTACTAAATAAAGCAATGTGCAATTTATGATCCTTCTTTTTTAATTATTAGTATTTTGCAGATTCTGCAAGGTGTATGTAAACTTATGACTATATAGTCTACTTAGAAAGCAACAAAGGGTGCAAAATGCTGATAAAAAAAATCTTAGAGCTGAGCATAATTGAGCAAAAATGTTTCATATTTCACTAGAAAAATTACATCATTTTTAAAGGTTTTATTTTATTTATGCTGCTTGTGTGATTGTCAGTAGCCGTCTTGAGAAGCAATCAGAAATGAGGTGTGCAGAAGCCTCAGAAAATTGTTTTGTTTGGTTTTTAGATCCCGGTTGCAGGTTGATCAGCAAATAATCAGCTTGTAATACATGTAATGATCTATGGTTCTGCAGACAAATATAAATGGTATCTTTCTAGGCATTTCTTTAGAAAATGTGCATATAATATACATTGGGGCTAAATCTTGACCAGTTAGTCTCAGAAACAAAGAGATAAGTAGGTAAAATGTGGTGGTTGTTGAACTTGAATCAGGAGTTTCCAGTTTTTCAGACTCTCAGCACACTCAGAGGCAAAGTTATTAAAATGCCATTGCTAGCTTTTCAGAAATGTTTTCTGAAACAAAAACACAAGTAGATTTTGTAGACTTGAGGAAAGCACAAAGTACTTAAGATTAAATACTACTTTAATACAAACTAAAACGCCGAGAAATCTGTAATAGTGGAAATGGTTATAGTGAGGCCGTTTTAAAGTGAATTGTGTTCCAAACCCAAATTCAGTCCATGTTCCACGCGTCGAGTCAAACCTGTGCATATGCCGCCACCTCGTGGTAAAAGGTGGCGGTTGTTTTATTAATTTTTTTTTATTTTTTTTTATTTTTATTTTTTTATATAAGATCTGATGGGAACGAGTATTACATGATTACATGTAGTAAAAATAGATCTGCAACAAAAATGGAATGTTTTTCAATATTTCATAAACGAGAAAAAGTCTCGGTAAAACAGCTTATATTGAAAACTGTTGTCATTGTCAGTTAACATTATAGGTTAAACTATACAGGTTAAGTAAAAAATAAAAATAAAATAAAGAAAGGAAATTAGTCTAAAGCTTCAAGTTAAGCGGTTATAAAGCAGTCACGTCAGTGTTAGGCTTGGGGGAATCTTTTCAACATAAATAGTGCCAGTAGAGGGCGCCATAAGAATGGTTAATAAATCCACTCACATTGGATCACTGCTGGTCCTTTTCGTTCTCTGACTTAAATTAGAAGATGCATTTAGCAAATCAAACAGTGTTTCATTTATATATTTTTGTATTTTTCACACTTTTAGAAATTTACATAGTAAAAATGCTAGATATTTCAGCTCCCTTCTAATTGGTTAAACTTTTAGTAGATGTAATCATGTGCCCTTATTAGGATTGATTTTTTTTTTAAATCTTAATTTCGTGTAGTAATGGGACACAAATGGTTTCTAGCTGGTTTACAGTGGCCACTGGTAAATCTAAGCTGGGCATCTGTTAACTTGTACTTTCAGACTGTTGGTTGGCTTAGGTCCAAGTATGAAAAAAGTATGAAAAAATCTTGTCTGGTATGAAATTTGGTTTCTAAAGGGCTATACAGCATTTTTCCAGTGGCCTGCATGCTCGGAATACATTTGTGCGCTCTTTACGCACGGGTTCGTTTTGGTCTTCCTTTACGTCTCCTTTAAGAAGTCCAAATGCCCTCTCCTCCTCCTCTTCCTCCTCCTCCTCCCTCTCCACGCTCCTCACATCTCATAGAGGTGTTATTGCATTAAGAATAAACCAGCCACGCGATCAAAGACCCGAATGGAGTTTGCTTTTTCACCCTTTGGCTGCAAATCTTCGATTGGAAATAGAAAAACAGAGCAGACATCCGAAGCGCGCTTTGGTTATTTCGGAGCGTCGAGAACTGGATTTCTAACTTACTGATAGCCAGCTTTGCGTTTGTTGCGAAAGCTGACCAGCAGTATTTGGGTGGATTACGATGTTATTGTTCATCAGGGGCACTTGAGCTGGGTGTTTGGGAGAGTTTTGAATGCGGTGTGGGACTCGCCGGGTTCGCTGCACTGAGATCCGGACGCGTTGAGAAAAGGGAGTCAGTGACACGGAGTCCTCATGGCGCAACGGGTGCGTAAAAACCTCCGCAACAAAAAAACACTCAAACGTGGCCGTCAAGACTAATTCTACTAGGAAGCTGATAAAAATTGACATAATTAGAATCAGATGTCCTTTAATTCCTTGAATGAATAATGTGTGTTTATACACCTAAGTTGTTTTGGAATACACACAGCAACAAGTGAAGCCACCAAAAAATGAACTCGCACATATTTTTCCTTTTTTTTTTTTTGTTGCAGCACGCCGTTTTTCATTTCAGTCTAAAAATCATTTGAATTTGTATCAAATTCAAATTTGTATTTTTTATTTTGCAGTTATCTCGACTAATTCCATATATAGGCTAGTTGACAGCCAAAAGCGTAACTTGATGCTTACAGCCTGTTCATAACTCATATTTCTCTCGTTGGACACTTATCCGAGACCGATTTAATGCTACATAACATCTACATTAATTTTAGTAATTATGTTATATACGCCGTTAAAACATTGCTACATTTCACTGTTATTTTAAGCTATATTGTGCATTATAAATTCATTTTTAAATTGCAGTTAGCTACAAAAAAACTGAGTTGAAATAAAAAGCAAATAGCCTATTAAAAATATTTCGTTTTCGCCAGATGTCGGTTTCTTATGATACGGTAATTTTAAGACAGCATTAATTTAAATTTGACATAAGATATGAACTGAAACTTTCCATGTGTTTAAAAATTAAAAATGTGTTTAAAATGTTTCAAGTTATAATGGCAACGCGTTCATATTTTCCGTTGTACCTTCTGGCACATATAGAAGTCACAAAGCGCCTAAAAATTAAAACTGATCCGCCGATAATTAATTTGTTTTGAGTTCGAAACTACTGACGTGTAATTCGTTCATTAGTTTTTGATGCTCAATTTATTACCTTTTAAACAAATAAGAGCTTTGTTCCCTTCTCATACTCCTTTGGCTGCTGTTATATCAACATTTGCAATATGTGTGTACAACAAAGTCCCGGTTTAATTTTTAACTTCCACGTTTTGAATGTGCTCAGTACGAGGATCTGGTCCATTACGGAATGGATGCGGTCGGGATCCCGGCTCCGATGTACGGGGATCCTCACGCGGCCAGAGCGATGCAGGCGGTGCATGTGAGTCACGGCCCGCCGCTTCACCAGTTCCCCGCGGCTCCCGGCGTCCCGTCGCCCGTTAACGACGCACTAAAACGGGATAAAGACGCCATTTACGGGTATGTGGGATTAGTAGCCTTTGTGTTTTATTATGAAGATGAGTTAGGCTGTAGGGTAGAATTTCTAAGCGAAATATTTTCCCATGTAGTCGCTTGTTATATTGTGCTATTATTTTACGATGTTCTGTTAGACTACTTTATGCTGAAATACTGGACATAATGGAAATGTTTTTATGTAGACAGTGGGATTTTAATAAAATAGACTGCATTTAGCACAAATGAACTATTTATTTCCCTCATTTACATCAGTTTTTAACGATATGTGACCCTGGGCCACAAAAACAGTCATAAGTAGCACCGGGTATTTGTAGCAATAGCCAAAAATACATTGTATGGGTCGAAATTATCTTTTTTTCTTTTATGCCAAAAATCATTAGGATATTAAGATCATGTTCCATCTAAATTTCCTACCGTAAATATATCAAAACTTAATTTCTGATTAGTAATATGCATTGCTAAGAACTTCATTTGGACAACTTTAAAGGCGATTTTCTCAATATTTTGATTGTTTTGCACCCTCAGATTCCACATATTCAAATAGTTGTATCTCGACCAAATATTGTCCTATCCTAACAAACCATACATCAATGGAAAGTGCATTTATTCAGCTTTCAGATGATGTATAAATCTCAATTTTAAAAAAAAGACCTTTATGACTGGTTTTGTGGTCCAGAGTCACATTATAGCAATGCCAGAATGAACTTTGGTTGCCTGTTGTCACAGCAACCATACATTTTGCATAAACTTGAAAACAAAATAACTTTAATTTCCCCATAAAAATATATTTAAATTCATATTTCATTTTTATTGTAAAAGTTGTGGAGAGGAAAAAAAAAAAAAAAAGACAGGGCCTCGAGGCTGAAAGTGCTGTGCTTGAGGACTAACAAAGCGTTATTTTCGCCACAAATAGGCTGTAAACGCCACTGAATGTGATTTGTTTTGCAGGCATCCTCTCTTCCCTCTGCTTGCACTAGTTTTCGAAAAATGTGAATTAGCGACTTGTACGCCGAGAGAGAGCGGAGTGACCGGCGACGTCTGCTCGTCTGAGTCCTTTGACGAAGATATTACAATATTTTCAAAACAGGTCAGGCCCACGTTTACCTCTCTACCAGCGAGTTATTATATTATCAAAAAAAAAAAAAAAACTGTTCTAATATCAGCAACCAACAACGCAGCCCAATTTAATTTTGTGTGAAAATTGTGCCTCGATATTACGGACTAACGATACGATCGCTATTTTTTAATTTCAGATAAGGGCGGAAAAACCTTTCTTCTCGTCGAATCCAGACTTGGATAATTTGGTAGGTCGCCTGTGGTTTGAGATTTGTTTTTGTTTTTTATTTAAATGCTTATTATTTTAGGCTACTTTACAAAATTCAATTCCATTTTTATTGCTGGATGAAACAATAATCACAAAGCATTTTTATGACCTGATATGTCGTTTCGTTTTAGATGATTCAAGCCATACAAGTGTTACGATTTCATCTCCTCGAATTAGAGAAGGTTGGACTTTCCCTTTTGCATTATTATTATTATTATTATTAGGCTATTATGAGCGACGTAGCCTACATCATGTTAATATCATATAGGCCGATCACTAATGATAAATGTCTGTTCTTGTCGTAGGTACATGAGCTGTGTGATAATTTCTGTCACCGCTACATCAGCTGTCTGAAGGGAAAGATGCCCACTGATCTGATGGTGGATGATAAAGAGGGGGGATCCAGATCTGACGGCGAAGAATTTACACGCACTCCAGGCGGGACAGACCAGGCAAGTCTTCACATCAAATCTTTCTGCTTTTGTTTGCTTCTGAATGCTGTATATTCATGCTTTATGCAGAGCCAGGAAGCCACTAGAGCTTTTTCAAGAAAAAGCGAATACTTGTTATATTAAAAGTTTAGTAGAAGCTAACATAAATATGAAATAACATAAAATATATATATGAATATATAAGATATGATCAAGATTTTCTATGGGTCTCTGCTGAGAAAAACTTTTTTTTTTTTTCAGCGAATGGACAGTTGACATCAAACCTATTTTAAATATTTTTGTACTTTGTCTATTTATTTGCATGCAGCTTTTATGAGAGATTATTTAGAATATTTGAGCATTTACAAAATTCAATATTTTTCCTGTATAATAAATAAATCAGTTAACATAAAGGCACCTAAAATATACTCTTCTCATAATACATTAATATATTTTGAAGTTATAATTTCATTGTTGAATAATTTGTCAGCTGCTCAAATACAGTAGCGAAGCAACCTTGAAACATTATCCGGACAGTTTGTTTTTGTGGGTAGGACTGAAACTCCTGTTTCATGTGACACAATACGGCCACAGACTATCCGTCCCCCTTGTCTATATTAAATAACAGCAGATAATCAATCTTCTGTCATTTTATAATGAATCATTTTTGCTCTTTTGAGGTTAAATGAAACTTAACTCTTCACATTACAGTGTCCATGCATAATTAAACCCCTCAAAATTATTGCAGATCATATGATAATTCATATTATACGTTCCCCAATTGAATATGCTGACACAGTAACATGATCACAAGTGTGATGAAACCTTTCAGCGAGTAAAAAGACATTCTCAATCTTATTTAGCAGGTTACTCAAAACTCCAACATTTCTAATTATATAAAAGTAAACAAAGTGTTTTAGATAATAATCTTCCTAACTGTTGGTGTCAAACTGCTGCAGCACCTAAATATGTCGCTAAAGACAAAGGATTTGAAGTGCCTAAAAACAAATAAATATATGTTGTTATTTCAAAATATATATGCTGCAAACTTGGGAAGTGTTAATTATTTAATGTAAATAATCCATCAGAGTTCATTACCATTGTCAAGTGTGCTGTGTGTGTCTTTAATAGCTAATGCAAATCACTGAAGCATTGTTTTTCTGTTTACTGCATTGTTTGCACACATGTTTGTTGTTCTCTGTGAGTTTGGTGTCATGTGGCGATAACTCACAGTGCATTTCTCTTAATGATGTGGTTTTGAGAGGCACCATCATTGCATTTGAAACATTAGGGGTTATGTTTGTCTTGTTGAAAATCTTGACCTATTATAAGTGTGTCACAAGATATCGTCTCCTTATTGTGCTGAGATGCTGAACATTTCTTTATTTATACAAAGTATAATTCTGAGAAGACCAAACTATGTTGCTATTCTGTGCACAATTGGCACTGGATAACAAAAAGTAAACCACTTACTTTAGTTTGACTCAGTTTTGAAGCATTTGCTTTCCTAAACAACTCATAACTGAATAAAACATGTCATTCGGATTGTAGATATAAGTTACTTTAACATTTTTTAAATGAATAAATGTAATACATATAGATAATTGACTGGGGCAAGTTGTCACGTCCTCTAACAGTGCTTTTGAATGTTGGTTTTAAGCACCTATAGTTCAAAACCCTCTTAAATTAGGGTTAGTTTAGTAAAATATCCAAAAATATCCAAGCTAAAATATCATACTAATGTCATCATGTTTCTGTAATTGCATTTGGGTGACACGGACAATTTTTCATAAATTTAATATATATATATATATATTTTTTTTAAATATATATATATATATATATATATATATATATAATAAAAAAAAAAATATATATATATATATATATATACACTGCTCAAAAAAATTAAAGGAACACTTTGAAAACACATCAGATCTCAATGGGGAAAAATATCATGCTGGATATCTATACTGATATGGACTGGGTAATGTGTTAGGAATGAAAGGATGCCAAGATAAATGAAAATTATCAATCAACTGAATTAAAAGACACCCCAAAAATCAAAGTGAAAAAATGATGCAGCAGGCTAGTCCATTTTGCTGAAATTTCATTGCAGCAACTCAAAATGTTACTCAGTAGTTTGTATGGACCCCACGTGCTTGTGTGCATGCCTGTCAACATCGGTGCATGCTCCTAATGAGACGACGGAGTCTGGGGTATTTTCTCCCAGATCTGGACCCAGGGCATCACTGAGCTCCTGGACAGTCTAAGGTGCAATCTGGCGCCGTCAGATGGACCGAAACATAATGTCCCAGAGGTGTTCTATTGGATTTAGGTTAGGCGAGCGTGGTAGCCATTCAATGGTATCAATTCCTTTATCCTCCAGGAACTGCCTGCATACTCTTGCCACATGAGGCCACCAGGAGCAACCCAGGACCCACTGCACCAGCGTAGGGTCTGACAATGGGTCCAAGGATTTCATCCCGATACCTAATGTCAGTCAGGGTGCCATTGTCTAGCCTGTAGAGGTTTGTGCGTCCCTCCGTGGATATGCCTCCCCAGACCACCACTGACCCACCACCAAACCGGTCATGCTAAACGATGTTACAGGCAGCATAACATTCTCCACGGCTTCTCCAGACCCTTTCACTTCTGTCACATGTGCTCAGGGTGAACCTGCTCTCATCTGTGAAAAGCACAGGGTGCCAGTGGCGGACCTACCAATTCTGGTGTTCAATGGCAAATGCCAATCAAGCTCCACGATGCCGGGCAGTGAGCACAGGGCCCACTAGAGGGCGTCAGGCCCTCAGGCCACCCTCATGAAGTCTGTTTCTGGCTGTTTGGTCAGAGACATTCACACCAGCAGCCTGCTGGAGGTCATTTTGTAGTGCTCTGGCAGTGCTCATCCTGTTCCTCCTTGCACAAAGGAGCAGATACCGTTCCTGCTGATGGGATAAGGACCTTCTACAGCCCTGTCCAGCTCTCCTAGAGTAACTGCCTGTCTCCTGGAATCTCCTCCATGCTCTTGAGACTGTGCTGGGAGACACGGCAAACCTTCTGGCAATGGCACGTATTGATGTGCCATCCTGGAGGAGTTGGACTGCTGTGCAACCTCTGTTGGGTCCAGGTGTCGCCTCATGCTTCCTGTAGTGACACTGACCCTAGCCAAATGCAAAACTAGTGAAAAAGAGTCAGAAAAGATGAGTAGGGAAAAAATGTCAGTGGCCTCCACCTGTAAAACCATTCCTGTTTTGGGGGTCATCTCATTGTTGCCCATCTAGTGCACCTGTTGTTAATTTTATTAACACCAAAGCAGCTGAAACTGATTAACAACCCCCTCTGCTACTTAACTGACCAGATCAATATCCCAGAATTTTAATTGACTTAATGCTATACTCTGATTAAAAAGTGTTCCTTTAATTTTTTTGAGCGCTGTGTGTGTGTGTATATATATATATATATATAATTTTCAGATTTTGATTTTTTTATATTTTTATTATATATTATTGTATATTATGTGACCCTGGACCACAAAACCAGTCATAAGGGTAAATTTTTCGAAATTGAGATTTATACAACATCTGAAAGCTGAATAAATAAGCTTTCCATTGATGTATGGTTTGTTAGGATAGGACAATATTTGGCCGATGTTTTCAACTATTTGAAAATCTGGACTCTGAGGGTGCAAAAAAAAAAAAAAAAAAATCAAAATGTTGAGAAAATCACCTTTAAAGTTGTCCAAATGAAGATCTTAGCAATGCATATTACTAATCAAACATGAAGTTTTGATATAATTATGGTAGGAAATACACAAAATATCTTTATGGAACATGATCTTAATATCCTAATGATTTTTGGCATAAAAGAAAAATCGATAATTTTGAATCATACAATGTATTGTTGGCTATTGCTACAAATATACCTGTGCTACTTATGACTGATTTTGTGGTCCAGGGTCACATATTTTACATTACATATATAGGTTTCCAAAATTTGTCTATATTTATTATGCATGCAGCTTTTATGAGTGATTACTTGGAATATTTGTGCTTTTAAAAATGCAAATAAATTCTTTTTTTTGCCGCAAAAAAATTACAATAAAACAGCAAAGTTCCATTTTTTTTACATTATATTTGTATATAATGAAAACTTTGAACTACTTTTAACAAATAATGTCACTATAAGAAATACTAATTGGAGTCGAAATTTTGACAACTAGCCCCAGTCTCCTCTAATATTAATCCATCTTGCTCTTATCGCTCGTGTGTGAATGGTTGCTGACCCCTGGTTAAGACATTTCTCTCTAGGTTTAGTGTCAGTTAAATGCAACACAGTGATCAGATTGCATCTTTACAACATAATAAAAATATTTAGCTGTCACTGACATGCAGCATTCATAGTTGGTCTGTATGTGCAGTATGCATTGCACACATTGACCAGATGCACAGGTGTTTCACGTCGTAGCTGTTATTATATTATGTATTTTAGCGCAGTTCGAATGCTCAATTGACCAGTCAGCATCCAGGGCGGTATCCATCCGCTTCATTCGCTCGGTTAAAGCCGACAAGATGGGTTTTCAAAATATCCTGTGCGTGTATGTGAGTGCGTTTGTTTGTCTTATAATTTCTGCGCAGATGTTTGTGCGTGCATGCGCACGTGTGTTTATATACAGCAGTCCGTAGCGCTCTTCAACTGTTTGCTCTTGCAGCATGTGTTCTGTATTACTCCTTACAGCACGCCTCTGGTATGCGGCGCTATACTGTACTTAACCAATCGTATATTACGCCGAACGCAGCTTATTACTCTGTCTACCTGTCTGTCTCTCTCTAGGCGTTCTGGAGGGAGGACGACGCCGCATCTGTTCATTCTTCTGAAGCTCCTGCGGCCTGCGGCAGACGGCCCGGCTCACACAATGGAGACAACAGCAGTGAGCACGGTAACACACTCACACGCTATGCTACAGATACACACGCAAGCGTTTGCGAAGGCCTCGCTTCTGTGCCAAGTGAAACAGATCTGCTGCAGGTTTGTCATCTCTAGCATACATTTACACTTTAGCACCACCACGGGGGTCTCCGACTGCACGCACACACAAACACGCAAGTACACACACCGGTAGACTGCTCCTAAATAACTGCAGCCGCTCGGTGTGTGTGTGTGTGGATGTGTGTGTGGATGTGTGTTGGACAGGAAATGGTGCATGATGGATATAAAGACTCTTCTCTGGGCTCCTCTGCTCTGAGCACCAACCATGGCCAATAAAAACCAGAGTACATACTTCCCCGAGCACCGCATCTGTGTGTGTGTGTGTGTGTGTGCGTGTGTGTGTGTGTGTGTTTTGTTCGCTGTGCCTCAGCGCAGCAGCTGTGAGTCTGGCTCGGACAGAATATCTCACTACCTGAAAAAGAGAAACGACAGACAGACAAACACACGGTTAAATGATCACAATGAAGCACAGAGTCTGTCCTAGAGCATTGTTTATACTGTGAACGTTTGCTTGACGTCTTTTTTTTTTTTTTTAGTTTTTGTGACATTTAAAGGAGCTGTGTCACACCTTTTTACTTTCTGTGTCAGTTTTGCTTTGTCAGTTTCATTTTCTTGACATTTTGTGCCCTCTTTCTGATGCATAAACATAAAGGGCTGTTTTTTTTTTCTCATCAATATGCTTTTAAGACTACTAATGTTTGAGACTTTTAATAGTGCAAACATTTGCTTTACTTTTTTTCTTTTAAGCTTTTAGGTCAAATTTAAAGGAGCCATGTCAAACCTTTTAACTTATTTATGTCAATTTTGTTTCCAAAAACATCTAAAATTTCATTTTCATGACTTTTGTTGTATAAAACTAAAGAGCCAGTATGCTTTTAAGACTTTTTATACTGTAAACATTTGTTTTTAGACCTAATATAAAACGCATGCCTTTTTACTTTTTGTCAAATTTGTTTTAAAAAAAAGAATTTTGCTCCCTCTTTCTGATGCTTAAGTATAAAAGGTTTTTGTTTTTGATGATATGCTTTTACAGATTATTAATGGTTAAGAATTTTATTACTGTAAACACTGTAATATGTCTTTTTTAGTTTTTAGATTGAATTTGAAAAGGGCATGTCATACTTTTTTTAATGTTTTTATGTCAGTTTTTTTTTTTAGTTTGTTTTCAAAAATAGTCAATGCCGCCTTTGCATGTGGAATGAGAATTGTCTCATATATTGAACATCACTGAATTGTCCTACATACATTGATTTATACCAACAAAACTACCTTTAACCATGTAGAAATGGCTCTTTAAGGTAACAGCTGCGTGTTAACACTTTTTACATTGCAGCTTTTTTCTGTCTGACATCAGAAAGTTGTAACAACTTGTTCAAAACAAGGTGATTATTCCTAATAAATGGACATTTTCACAAGGGAGGACATTTATAGCTCTAAAAAGTTACTGTTTGTTACGGTACAAAAAGAGAATTTGGCTCCTCAAGATATGACCCCTTAAACAAAACTAACTGCTAACAAAACACATCAGAGATGTTGAAACCATATCAAACAGAAGTTCAAATAATTCTAGTTGTAATGATGTATTTAGAGCGTAATTAAAAAGCGATGTGATCATACTGTTGTGATGAAAGAAACGATCAGCATGATAATCATGCTTGAATGATGAATGAAAATGAATAAAGTACTTGTGATGTACTTTATTAGTGAAAAATAAACATCAAACTAAATATGCTTTTGCATTTATTAGAAGGTTTTTGAAATGTTATAACCCCTTTTAAATGGTGTCTAAAATGTTTAAAAGCATATTACAAAGAAACGAAAATGAACGCAGCCAATGCAAATACAAAGAATATTATCTCAAATCTGTTAACGCTGTGTAATTGCTTTCTTTTCCCCAGGTGACTTTCTGGATCAGAGTGTTGCGTCTCCGAGCACAGGAGAGGAGGAAGACCCTGATAAAGAGAGGAAGAACAACAAGAAAAGAGGCATTTTTCCCAAAGTGGCAACCAACATCATGAGAGCATGGCTGTTCCAGCACCTCACGGTAAAACACCTCTCTGCTTTCCCAATGATTATGCAAATCAAGCTCTTATAATCTTCATTTACATTGCGTATTACTTTCTCATAGAGTAAAAACCAAACCAGAATGTGCTGAAATAAAGCCAAAAGTCATTCAACTGTATGCAATATAAATGTAAAGGACAGAATTATGGTTTTCAGAAATATTAACGTTCAGTTATGTTAAGATTAATAAAAGTGCGGGTGAATGTGCATTACTAGTTATCATGTAACCTAAAGTTTCTTTATTAGTAAACTTAATCTGAAGGTCATCAATACCCAGATATAAACTTATAAAACAGCTTACAGATGCACAGAACAAGATAAGAAGCTCATGCGGCGTGTCTGTACCTGCACGGCTACATTATTTCAAGCTCAGTGACGCTCCCACATTGCCTAGAGGCTAGTTAGTGCGCACACACACACACTCACACTCACACACACACTCACACACACACACACACACGCAGATGCACTAATGACCGGTGTAACGATATATTGGGATGAAACACAGGCAGGGTTTCCTTACTGTTGTCCTGTAAAGTGTGATAACGGTTTCCATGGTAAAGTGGGCAGGCACGATTCAGAGCCCCTCCCCCTCCCTCAAGCTTTGAATATGTAATCAGTGATACTGCTTTCAGAGAATTGAGCAGACATTTCTACAGCCTTAATTTTCCTTCTCTCTCATTCGGAAACTTGTTGAATCTCCTTCCAAACAAATAGGCGCTCACACTGCCTCATAAACACTAGCTCATATGTGTCCCACATTAAGGCTGTGATTTAGATTGGGTAATTAGTGGGTAGTTTGTTGCCTTCTTGACAGCAGATGTGAAGCAGCAGAACATAAGGCTGTCTGAGCAACCAACATTAAGGAAGGAAGGACTGTAGAAGTTTTTTTTTGCTTTCAGATTGCTTTTATCCTTTTGTGTTTTTATTATCGTTTGGAGTCACGAGAGGACAAGAATGAGCTTAACGTGCTAACCACACTGCATACATTTTAATCAAAATATACATTTTAAATGCTTTTAAATATATTTACATTTCTAAAATAGATTTTAAAAAATATACAAAAATGATCAAAATATATTTTGGTAGAAAATATATTTACATATATTTTAGCAAATATATTTTAGGCAGAAATATTTTTAAATATTTTTAAAAAATATATTTGGAAATATATAGTTTTTGCCATATAGATTCAAAAGCCATATATATATATATATATATATATATATATATATATATATATATATATATATATATTCATGAATGAAATATGAAATAGATACTTTCATTCAGTAAAGATGCAATGAATTGTTCAAAAAGGTAAAGACATTTCTGAAGGATCATGTGACAATGAAGACTGGAGTAATGATGCTGAAAATTCAGCTTTGCATCACAGGAATAAATTACATTTGAACATATATTCATGTAGAAAATAATTATTTCAAATCATAATAATATTTCACAAATTACTGTTTTTTTTTTTCTCCCCTGTTTTACTGACTTCTTTCATTTAAAAAAAATCCCAAACTGATCCCAAACCTTTGAACGGCAAAGAAAATTAGATACTTTATTTTTGCCAAATTGGCAGAATCATAAATATCCTTCAAAGAGGAGTCAATCCCATATGCACAAGCTGGAAAAAAATCTATCCAAGATGGTGAATAAAATGCAAGAAGTGTTGATATATTTATAATTATTTCAATATGGAGTGTTAAAATAGTGAGAGCATTTTACTTTGCATGTTTCGTATCAAATGCTCATTTGGGCTATTGTGTGATTTAGCAACAGTGCCAAATCCTGCTGAAATCAGTTTATATAAGAAAGTACAGGCCTAAACCACTACATGATCAACTTATGAATTAACACGACAATAATTACATAACATTATTGTACAGATATTTTGTAGCAGCGCACAAACACCTAAACATACCTCACAGTGATTTGGAGGTGAACAATGAAACAGACTGTGGGTTGTAGACGCAAGGGCTTTCCTTCAGGCGCCGTATAAGGTGGTTAGCATGCAGATAGATGACATTACAACATTCCCTGAGATCATTAGGGGGGTCAAAGGTCGTGGGTGTAAAAGAACGCGCCCCCAACCTTTATTCCCGTACAGTTGCCTGATCCATTCAGCTCCAGCAGTCACACAAACACCATGCAGCTCCATCGCAGACGTTACTGCATCCTGCTGTTTGAAGTTGAGAAACACGAGAAGCACATGCAAAACCTAATTCATATGTTTTCCACCCTGCCTTTTTCCCAGGCTCTGATCATTTTCAATCTCCATATTCGTGTTTGTCAGTGGTAAATGTGATTTCGCAGACCTCCGCTCGCTGATTACCCTTTAATTCTGCTGCAGCGCAGACCAAAGGAATAGTTCACCCAGTCATTATTTTCAGCGTTCTTACTGTTGCTCAAGGCCCATATGTTGTCATTTCTTCATAATGCATGAGTCATTTCGACTACTTTTACTGTTTTTTTTTTTTGTTGTTGTTTTTTTTGTTGTTGTTTTTTTTTTAAAGTTTTGGACAGTTCTTTGTTGCATGAGAAAGAGCTGCGTTAGGTTTTGTGTTCCAAAAATATGCAGGTTTGGAACTGTATCTTGAAAAAAAAAAAATTCTGCTGATTTGCCACAATATTTGATTTGGCCAAATATTACCTAATTTGGTGATGCTGTATATATGTATACACTGCTGTTCAAAAGATCCTCTTACACTCTTAAAAATAAAGGTTCTTTATTGGCATCGATGGTTCTATGAAGAACATTGAACATCCATGGAACCTTTCAAATGCAGAAAAGGTTCTTTATAGTGGAAAAAGATTCTTTAGATTTGTATATGTTCTTCAAAATGGTTCTTTTAAGAATTGTTCACTGAAAGGTTCTTTGGGGAACCAAAAATGGTTCTTCTATGGCATCACTGCAAAATCACCCTTTAAGAGTGTATGCTCATCAAGGCTGCATTTATTTGATCAAAAATACAGAAAGAAAACATTAATATTGTGAAATATTTTTGCGGTTTCTAACATTGGTTTCCTGGTTTAATATACTTTAAAATCTAATTTATTTCTGTGAATTCTCAGCATCATTACTCCAGTCTTCAGTGTCTTCAGAAATCATTCTAATATGCTGATTTATACTCAGTGTTGAAACTGTTGTGCTGCTTAATAGTTTTTTCGGAACCTGTGATACTTTTTTCTTTGATTCTTTGATGAATAAAAAGTTTAAAAGAACTTCAAATTCAAATGCAAAGAACTTTTCTATTCAAAATAGAAATCTTTTCTAACAGTATGTCTTTATTACCATTTTTTTTAATCCACTTAGCACATCCTTGCTGATTAAAAGTATTAATTAATTTAAAAAAAGAAAAATTTACTGACCCCAAACATTCGAATAGTAGTGTGTAACACAGAATTTCTGTTTTGAATGAACGCTGTTCTTTTTTAACATTTTTATTTATCAAAGAATTCTGAAAAAATGATCACAAGTCCCCAAAAATATTAAGCAGCACAACTGTTTCCAACATTTATTACATATAAATCAGCATATTTTCATGATTTCTGAAGGATTATGTGATGAGACTGAAGCTTCGATCACAGGAATTACGTTTTAATGTTAAATTACATTTTACAATGTTTTATTTTAAATTGCAATATTTCGCAAAATTAAATTTTTTCTGTATTTTTGATTAAGTAGATACAGCCTTGATGAGCATAAAAAACATTTTTTAAAAATTTTATAAATCTTACTTATCCCAAACTTTTGAATGGCTGTGTGTGTGTGTGTCTGTATTTTTTTTAAAATCTTGTATATAAAATGTATAAAAAATTTATATAAAAATATCAACAATTTTTTCATTTTTCCCCACAAAATATAAATGAAGATTGATTTATTATATATATATATATATATATATATATATATATATATATATATATATATATATATATATATATATTTATTTATTTATTATTATTATTATATTTTTTATTTATTTATTTTCTCCTGGAAATTATGTCTTTATGGTGATAATACAGGACTTCTTCACCTTACAAATGGTTGTCGAAAGCAAAAATGCTACGAATTTCATATATTGTGAGAAAGTGTGACATGCAAGAGCAAAATTAGGCACTATTTTTGGAATCAGCAGCCCACGATGAGTAGGAAACAAGTACTGGATTTCATTCAGCAAATGAGGCAGGGTTGTGAAATGATGTAATTTCCATTCTGTGGCTGAACGGTCTCAGTCAAAACCACTATATAAGAGAGTCGGGAATACAGGGATTTCCCTTATTTAACACCCACCTGTAACAGTGGCTTTTATTTAGGGCTTTATTTATACTTTCTAAGCTGTTCATGCTACTGTTTAAGCCGGTTTCTCCACAGGCGTAGTTTTCCTTTGAAGCGCCGGAGCATTTGGTTGTAATGAGGGCGCCGCAATTAACGTCAGTCCCAAAAAATGAGGAGTGGAGGGCCACGGTGGGGGCGGGGCAGGGGCGCGACGGACCTCATTTAGCCCAACTGCATGGGCATGTTGTGTGAGGATGGATCTGCTGGGGTTCCTCCCCCCCGGGGTCTCTCCAGGGTCGAGCTCGCTGTTATCAAAACACCATCCATTACGGCTCTGACAGCTCCTCCTGGGGACCCGGCTCTGCTAGACCTACGGGGAATTTCCGTCCTTGCCCGTGAAAAGAAAGGGATGCGGAAAAGAAAAATGCTGGGGAGAATGAAAGAAAGGAGAGGTGATTCATCACGGCCAGACTTTTTTGGTAAACGCAGAGGGGAGGGAGGCGAAGACGAGACGCAGAGAGATGAAACGGAGAGCCTCGCTTTGAGATGCGCTGCAAAGTTAATGAAAATCACAGTCGGCCTGCTGGGCCTTTGCAGGAACATCTTTTTAAAATGAAAATCTGTTTTATGCAGTGTCGGAGAAGCTACTTTAAAACTAGCTTGCCAAGTAACAAGCTACTCCTAATTTAGAGTATAGATACTATAAAGCTACCCATTTGAAAAAGTAGTTTGCTACACTGCAAGTTAAGTAAAAGTAGCTATTTAATATCTATAAAGCTGTATTTATATACCAAATAAATAATTAAATAATCAAGAATATAGCAATGTGTATATACACTACCAAGTTTTTGAACAGTAAGATTTTTCATGTTTTTTAAAGAAGTCTCTTCTGCTGACCATGCCTGCATTTATTTGATCCAAAGTACAGCAAAAAAGTTTGAAATATTTTTACTATTTAAAATAACTGTTTCATTTCTTTATTGTAGTACATCATATATAAAATTATATATTAATAAAATATTAAATACAAATACAGTATAATAATAATAATAATATAATATTTTAATAAAATATTTGTTTTATGTTTATCATTTCTTTATTGTAATACTTCATGTGTGTATACACACACACACACACACACACACACACACACATTGTTTAAATATTGGTATATTACTTTATATATTTATATACTTAATATATAATATGATATATTTATATACTTTACATATAATATTACCATGAACAGTTTATGCCCCAAAAAGTGCAAAAGTATTAACACATTTGGGGAGAAAAAATATTATTAATACTATAACACATTAACTATAAAATATTAAATAAAGATAAAATAATGTATATGTACATTAAATAAAGTGTATGTATATAGTATATGCCCAAAAATATGCAAAAGTATTATATGTGACCCTGGACCACAAAACCAGTCATTGGGGGCAATTTTCCAAAATTGAGGTTTATACATCATCTGAAAGCTGAATAAATAATCTTTCCATTGATGTATGGTTTGTTAGGATCGGATAGTATTTGGCTGAGATACAACTATTTGAAAATCTGTAATCTGAGGGTGCAAAGAAATCAAAATATTGAGAAAATTGCCTTTAAAGTTGTCCAAAAGAAGTTCTTAGCAATGCATATTACTAATCAAAAATGAAGTTTTGATATTTACGGTAGGAAATTTACAAAATATCTTCATGGAACATGATCTTTACTTAATATCCTAATGATTTTTGGCATAAAAGAAAAATGGATAATTTTGACCCATACAATGTATTTTTGGCTATTGCTACAAATATACCTGTGCTACTTATGACTGGTTTTGTGGTCCAGGGTCACATATTAACTATGACCGATTTTTGCATTTTATTATTTGCATCTACTATTGTTTTGTCCGTTGCTATCTGGTTTTTTTTATTTTTATTTATTTATTTATTTATTTTTTGACGGTTATGACCCATCAGTTGAATGCTGGTATAGAAGTGTTTAGGTAGAGTGTAGTCTAAAGTCTAGACGCAGCGTTTGAGTACAATACGGAGACCATCACACACACACACACAGCTGCAGTGGGTGAGGCTGGGTGTGTTTTAGCGTCTTTTTAAGTACCGTTCACCCTGAATTACCGATCATTAGAGCCCTAACAGTTTTACTGCCTCTGTAAACAGGATAATGACCCCACACACACCTTTAACTCTTCATTGAGTTTCACAGGACACACACACACACCTCCAGCCAGCATGGCTCAGTCGCTCGTAAAGTTACCCACCATTTGCTACCAGAGCTCTCGGCGTACAACAGGTGTTAAGAGAGAGTCATTCATGGGTGAGGTGTTTATAGTCGCTGCTGTAAAACTCCTGCTCCAGGATCAGTTTAATACGCACGCCTCTTTATTTATAGATCTCCTTGAGCTTTAGACGGCTGACCCGGGATCAGTTGTTGTCTAATGACAGGTTGAGACCTCCTCTGTCACTGTGTGCGTATCCTCTGGGTTTAGAGAAAGGCTTTGGTGGTTGCTAGAGCCGTCACCCTTGGTTACAGGATAGCAATTTGTAATGACTTTGTGGCTTGGCGTCTAAATCCCAGCTAGCAACTCTCCGATTAGCGAATGGGCTTTCCTTTAGAGTTTAGGGCTTTATTTGCCAAGATACACAAGGAATTTGTTTTGCTGCACATGCAAACACAGAACAGACGCAAAACACAGTTCAATAGAGGAACAATGGCAGCTGAAACCTGATTCTTCAAGCCCTGTTGATTTTTGTGTTGTTTCCATTGTTTCGTGTACACTGTTTTTTTTGAATAATTATGATTTTTAAATGTTTTTGAAAGAAGACTCTTCTGCTCACCAAGGCTGCATTTATTTTATTAAAAAAGTAAAATCAGTTAAATTGTGAAATATTATTACAATTTAAAATAATTTTTTAGTATATTTTAAAATGTAATTTATCTTAAATATAGTAAAGACTGTATTTTAATATAAATTAATAAAATTTATATATGTATATTTACATTTTAATTTTTATCAAAATACATTTTAATACATTTTAATATGGAATTCATCTTTAAAAGTCTAATAATGTCTTTAATGTCTTTAAGATACACAAATATAAATTATGTAAATATTATATAATATATAACAAATTATTAAAATCATTTTTTATGTATTAAATTACATTTTAACATGAGATTTAAAGTTTTATTAAATACATTTTATTAAATTTTAAAATGTAATTCATCTTAAGAAATATCTTATGTAAATCTTAACTGTTTCTTAAATATATCATAAATTATTAAATAGTATGTATGTGTGTGTGTATATATATATATATATATATATATATATATATATATATATAAAAATTATAAGTTTTATTAATCTTAATATCAATATCAATCTTAAATCTTGTGTAAATCTTAATTACTTATATTTTATATATTAAAATAATTTATACAATTATACATATACGTATTAAATTACAATTTAATATGAAATTTTAATATTTGTTAAAATGCATTTTAATACATTTGAAAAATCTTGATTCCAATTTTGCATTTATTTATTTATTTTTTTACCTCTATTATATCTTGTGAACATTTTTTGTGGCCATACGTTTGACTCTGATAAATTTACATGAATTTATAATCTAAGCATAAAATGCGTTAAAATCAACATGAAATCAAAACTGACCTTATTTTGACTTTAATGCACATTCTTGGTTTTATCTTTTTTTATATCTCAGTATTTTTATTTTAGTTATATTTCTGTTTCACTTAAAAACGTTACATTACAGTAGTAAAATGGGTTGCGAACACTATTTCACGTCAACTTCAGATAGATATTTAACATGTACATATTGTGCTTGTTTTGTGATTGTTAATGTTTGTGCCCCGCAGCACCCGTACCCCTCTGAGGAACAGAAGAGGCAGCTGTCCCAGGACACTGGACTGACCATCCTGCAGGTCAACAACTGGTAAGTGCTCATCAGATCAGACAAATCCAGATGTGAAAGTATGAGCAAGTGATTGGAAATGTGAAATTTGTTATTATTTCTAATGAGAAACAAAAGGGATTTTACAGCATGATGTAGTTAACCTTTTCAAGTTCATCAAAGAAATTTTATTCACTCGTTCTTTAAAAAACAGATACAGTCTGACGATTTAAGTACATACAGCACAAACCAATACAATAGAAGTGTACAGATGATAGACAGACAGACAGACATCCTTTAAAGAAACTCAACAGGCTTGTTTTTATAGTCTGAGTGTTTGGTTTCCAAATGTCTCTTGAATTTCTATGGCTTCATGCTCTCGGCAGCCAGTCATTCACCACACAAAAACACATTGCGGTCGCCACTTACAATGGTTGTGCTTGCAGCAACTGAACCCTTGCTTCATGTAGTCTGGATCATATTTTTGGAGCTTGCGTAGTTTTGTCCATGTTTTTTAGGCACAACATGCAACCTGTCCGTGTTTGCATCTGTCTAAATCGGCCAGCTTTCTCATATTAATATGTGTTTGACAGCCTTGGACGTCAACAGCCATAGATGTAGGAAGAGATTCTCCTCACTATCAACTTTTAAGCTGATAAGCATATCTGTTTTGCTATCCTAACTGCATGATTACATGGTTAGTTTAAGCATTTATCTTTTTTTCAGTGTAAAAATTCCTTTAATAATTCGCACACTCCTTGTGACCCTCCAGTTGAGAAGCACTAGTCGGCTCAAGAGCGCCATACAGTGAAAAATGGTTCTTGATAACCATTTACTGCAAAAAAATAAAAATATTGAAGATGTGTTATTTTAAAGAGTGCATGCTCTTAATGTGGAAGGAAATGACCTGTGAGATCTTGATTTCATGGGAACATTTCTGCATGGATATATTTCAGTAATAAGTCACCAAAAGAAAGAAAGGGAAATTATATATATATATATATATATATATATATATATATATATATATATATATATATATTTTTATTTACTTAATATTTATTTTTTTACTATTTATTTAACATTTATTTAATATTTTAAAAATATATACATTTTGGACTGTGGTTGTACTCAGGTTTATAACGTCATATCTAATCATTTCTGTGACTAATAAAAGCAGATTCTATTACACGAAGTACATTTTAATTGAACATTTTGAGACATTTTCTCGTCTTTGGCTTTTGGCTCATCACTGTAAACCAAATCCAGACCTCAAGAGCCCTTCATAATCAAAATGACAACTAATTAGCATTTTAATCACCAGAGTGAAAATACATTAGGTGCTCTTCAAAGCCCAACACAAACAAGAGCGCAGAAAGTGCTGCGTGTATGTCTGCAGCTCCAGTCGCGCAGAGGAAACAGGTGAGGGAACGAGAGGGGCGAAAACGAGCTGCTGTCAAATTAAACAGAAATTATCACTGGGAACAGCTGGACTGGTTTATTTAAACATGGAGACACACACACACTGTCCTCCAAATGAACTCACAATACAGTGGGACCAAAAGAACACTTCATGTCTATGGTTTCCAGACAGGATCATTTGTTGTTGAGTTTTAGCTTTAATAGGCTACAAATATCATATGGTGAATTAATATAAACTGCGAGGCCTAGGAATGTACAGTGGGGTCTAAAAGTCTGAGACTACAATGATTTTTTGTTTATTCAAACCTGGAAATTATCAGAAAGCTTTGAAATTTTCACAAATGTTAAAACAAAGAAAAGTGGTGATGTAAAACAAAGACATTTAAATTTAACACATATTCATTTGAGACAGTAAGCATGAACATTAAGCATTAAGTGGAATTCATGTTGATTTTAATTCAACTTTTCACATAAATGATATGGATAATATAATTTGCAAATAAATATGTTGTTACTTTTCATCCCCACTGTATATAGTAAATTATAAACATTTAAAACCCATATAGACTCTTATCTATCTATCTAGCTATCTATCTATCTGTGTATATGTATGTGTGTGTGTGTGTGTGTATATATATATATATATATATTATAAAATTGTAAAAACTTTAACTCAGAAATTGTAATATTGAAATTGTGTACACACACACACTTACGCACACACACACACACACACATACATATAAACATACAGATACATTTTATGTATATATTTTTTATTTAAGAAAAGTACTGTAGCATTTTATTAATATATAACTTTTAATATATATGTAAATATATAAATATTTAAAAAATGTGAGTAGATTTATCTATATATATATATAACATTTTATATATAAAAGAAATAAAAAGATATATTTGTCTAATTATCTTATTTTTATGATCATAATTTTATTATTTATTATTTAATATATAATTAATATTATTATTTATAATATTTAAGAATTTATTCTTTATAATTGCATATATTTCTCTCAAATATTTTTGCATATTTTTGGGTATATACAATAATATACAAGCGTATATTTGGCGCAGCAGGTTTGTTCAGTGTTGGATTGTGGAGGAAAGGTACTATGTGTTTCTTTGCTCCCTTGTGCACCAGAAAGGGCCCCCAAATATTTGACTTGCTGCGTAGTGTTGTTATGTGTTTGGCGTGCGTGTTGGGCCGTACGAGTGTGTGTGTGTGTGTGTTTGGAGTGAACAGGCAGAGGCATGAAGCTCGTAAACTTGGTCTCGTGGTGAGAAGAGGGGTTCAGTGAGGGGTCAGCTTTTAACCCCCTTAAAGAGTGGGACGAGCCCGTCCCCGCTGGGGATACGGCTCCTATCTCTGATTGGTCACCTAACGGGCGGAGCTGAGAGAGATGCTCGCCCTCTACAACCTCACAAAAGCGTTTATAGTACCTGCTCTGAGTGTTCGACCTCTAACGCTGCTCTTCCTGTTTATCTCTGCTTTTAATGCAGCATTACTCCACAGAAGTGCTTCTCAAGCTGTGGTGTGCAATATAATATGTACAATTTATTATAAAATCTTCTAACATATCCATTTTTAATTGGCAGTTTTAGTTTTGCATGTGATCTCTATAAATTTTTAATATAGTTTTTTGTGTTTAAGACTAATGCATAACATACAGTACATTGCAGCGTGAATAGTAGGATGCTAGGGAAATAGATTGTGCATTTCTTAATGCTCACCAAGGCATTTATTTGAATAAAAATGTAGTAAAAACAGTAATATTGTGAAATATTATTATAATTTCAAATAAATGTTTTCTATGTGAATATATAGTAAAATGAAATTTGTTTCTGTGATGCAAAGCTGAATTTTAGCATCATTACTCCAGTCTTCAGTGTCACATGATCCTTCAGAAATTATTCAATGAGCATTTCTGATTATTGTCGATGTTGAAAACAGTTGTGCTGCTTTAATATTTTTGTGGAAACCGTGGTACTTTTTTCAGGATTCGTTGAGGAAGAAAATTTTTTTTTATTTGAAATAAAAAATCTTTTGTAACATTATAAATGTTCAATTTAAATGCAATAAGGAAATACTGTGAATGTTTATGTCTGGTCAAAGTTGGCTTCTCCGCACCCTTAACTCTAATGTCATATGCTGTTTAACATTTCAGATGGTGACACCTCTCACAGAGTGTGTAATTCACTTCCTATGAATGAAACGTAGAACTTCCCCTCCTTTGTGAAGATTAAAATGCGAGCGAAGCACCTGGGGAGACGCAGAGCAGTCATTAATCACGTGTGGACTTGTGCCCTGGCACCCGGCGGTCAGAGGTCACGGGGAATTTTTTAGGCTGAGAAAGAGCAGAGCTGTGCTGCTGCCCGGGGTGTGAGGTCACTGAGTCAGGGGGTCAGAGGTCAAGCGTAGCATGGGAATAAATGCGGACAGCACTGAAGTTCTGTGGAACTTGTTCATTTATGTTCTGTGTTCAAATAAACGAGTGTTCTAAAAGTTTGCCGCCAGTAGCATGTTGTGGGTGGTTGCTATGGTGTTGCTAAGTGTTTCTTGCTGGCTTTCATCTCTGTTATTCTGGTCTCTACACATGGCTAGTCTATTGGATTTTTCGTCCATTTTATTGTCCACCAGGCAAAATCATAAATCTGATGATTTCAGACATAATAAGCGGCATGATTTGAGGAATCACTCATGTCTGGAGCACAAGCGGTGCTGGATGAGTTGCACGCCAAAGTTTAATACTCTGGGTTTGTTCAAATCCATAATCATAAGTATGAGCAATAATTTTAATGATGTTTGCCTTTGACAGAAGCCAGCAGCGTTAATAAAACAGAAATGTGTTTTTATTGTCTTTTTTAAATGTTTTCACCCCTGTTCTTTCCTTTGCTTCATCAGGTTTATCAACGCCAGGAGAAGAATCGTCCAACCGATGATCGACCAGTCCAACCGCGCAGGCAAGTGCCTTGTAAACTGACTCAGATCTTATTTGTTTCGATTCTCAGAGCTAAAGCGTTCATCCAGGACATGCTCTCGCGTTCCATCTGCACTATATTTTAATTGTTGGTCTATGCAAATGTTTGTGAGAGAAATGGATTTGGCTGTTGCATTGCATTTTTCAGGTTTTTTCAGTGCTTTACGCCATGAGCATCAAGTTTTTAAGACCATGGCTCAAATTTAAAGGTTTTAATGTGCAGCAGTTTTAAAACAATCTCTAAACATGCTGAAAATTCAACTTTACATCACAGGAATAAATTACAGTTTAAAATATATTCAAATAGAAAACAGTTACTTAAAATTGTAATAATTTTACACAATTTTACTGTTATTATAGTATTTTTAAAAACTGTTTGTGTATGGTTTACACACACGCGCGCACACACACACATACATATGTTAGTGAAAAATAAATATACTAAAATATACATTTATTTCATGCTAAGTATACTACAAATACATTTACATATTTATGTACTAAATAAAAATACCCTGCAATTGTACTTTTAGTACACTATCTGGTATACTTAAAGTCTGCTAAACTGAAACAACTAATTTTGTACTTAATGTGCAGAAATAGAGCTGAAATCCAACTAAAGATATACTGAAGTATATTTGATTCTGCTAAAGTGGAACTGTTGCAAGTATACTTCAGGTACACTTTAAATATCTTGCATTTAAAGACAGAGATCATACAATCATACATAAATCAAAATAACAAGTTTTAAAGTTTTAAATTAAAAAATGGACCAATCGTATCTCTCCAAACATGCTTTCTATTCAGTTGTGTTGTGCTATTTTAAACACAAGACTCTGTGCTGTACGAACTGCCCATAAAATGTTTTTCAGGATGAATTAGTTGAACTCGGCCTTATCCATCTCACACACACACACACACACACACACACTCAGGATGAAGAATAAAGGCTTGCTATTTGCAATGAACCTCAAAGACATTTGCTGAAACGGATGCTTACAAAATGATCTCTTCTGACCCATTTTTGTAGTTTGGTTTCAGTAAATGGTCTGGTTGAGCTGGAAGGGGAGTGTTGTTAGCATCGCCTCTGTTTACACATTTCCTCCGGGAAGCGGCTGGTGTAGTTATGTCTGACCTTCTTTACTGTCTCTTGTGTAATATGTGTGTAATGCATGTGTGTTTGTATGTGTGCGCAGTAGGTCACAGTGGCCCATACACTCCTGATGGTCAGCCAATGGGAGGTTTTGTAATGGACGGACAGTCGCACATGGGCATCAGACCACCAGGTACATCAAGTCTGAATGTTTAGATGTTTGAGGGACAAAATGTACAACCAGCCTGTAACTGAAGCCAGCACGGCTTCATTTATAAATGAAGCCAGCAAAGAACTGCTTGGTTTATAAAAATGAAAAGGATGATTCAGCCCAAAATCTAAATAAATATATATTAAATTATATTTTGCTTGAAGAAAAGGAAACCAACAGTGTGTTGTTGTGGACTTTGAAGTTGTATTTATGACATTTAAGCACATTTTCCCTCTCAGTTCTGATTAATGTAACGCACACAAAAAATATTTTGAAAAGAAAATACTTTTATTCAGCAAGGATGCATTAAATTGATCAAAAGTGGCAGTACAGACATTTATAATGTTACAAAAGCAAAGAAATGCTGTACTTTTTAACGTTCTATTTATAAAAGAATCTTTAAAACCAAGCATCACTGTTTCCATAAAAATATGAAGCAGCACAACCATTTTCAACATTGATAATAATAGAAATGTTTCTTGAGCAGTAAATCAGCATATTAGAATGATTTCTGAAGGATCATATGATACCGAAGACTGAAGTAATGATGCTGAAAATTCAGCTTTGTATCACATAAACTCACATAATTACGTTTTACAATATATTCAAATTGAAAGTAGTTATTTTAAATTGTAATATTTTACAATATTTGTGCTTTTGTGCTATTTTTATCAACTAAATGCAGCGTTGGTGAGCAGAAGAGACTTCTATGTGTCTGTGTATATATATATATATATATATATATGTATGTATGTATATATAATATATAAATTTATATGTTAACAAATTACATGTATGCAAAATTGCTACTTTACACAACATCTACTCAAAATTCACCAAAACTCCATTGTCAAGGCTGTCTGTAGATGTTTTTGTGAAAGCTCTGTTTCATGAAAGTGTCTCTCTCTCTCTGTCTGTGTCTGTCTCTCAGCAGCTCTGGGTGGTCTTGGGGGAGTGAATATGGGGCTGGAGAGTCAGTGGCACTACATGTAAACAAACCCCTGGCATCCTGCTGAACACAGCAGAGCAGAGGTACGATCCTGCACCAGGGATTCCCCTCCAGTGAGAGCAGCTCTTACGGCTGTTCCACCCCCCGCTAACAGTCATACTTCTCTCACGTTTTCACCATTCTTCAGCTTTCCTCTCTCTTCTTCTATGTCCTCATTTGCAGGAGCAATTCTCATTCATAACAATCCCCACGCAAATATACTGTGGTATGAACTGTACACTGTCAAAAAAAAGTGTTTCGACTTCATGAAAATTCCATGTTTATTTAGTGTGTTTCTGTTTCTTTGTTTATTTGTGGAGCACAAAACCAGTCTTAAGTAGCACAGGTATATTTGTAGCAATAGCCAACAATACTTTGTATGGGTCAAAATTATTGATTTTTCTTTTATGCCAAAAATCATTTGGATATTAAGTAAAGATCATGTAAATATATCAAAACTTAATTTTTGATTAGTAATATGCATTGATAGGAACTTAATTTGGACAACTTTAAAGGTGATTTTCTCAATATTTTGATTTTTTTGCACCCTCAGATTCCAGATTTTCAAATAGTTGTATCTCAGCCAAATATTGTCCGATCCTAACAAACCATACATCAATGGAAAGCTTATTTATTCAGCTTTCAGATGATGTATAAATCTCAATTTCGGGAAAAAAAAATTGACTCTTATGACTGGTTATGTGGTCCACAGTCACATTTGTGAAATCTACTAGCAATCCCTATCCCATAATTCCATTGTCACTTGGTATAAACCGCCCAGACCGATTAATTAGTCACTCAATTACTCAGCGGAGACAGTTTATGACATCGGAATCAGTTAATGTCTAAACCCACAGGAAAAGATAAAGATGAAAGTGGCTGTTTTGATAGAAATGTCAGCTGAGTTGATTTGTGACGGCGCCGTCGCCAGTATTGTTTCCTCATAAATGATTTCAACTCTTTTTCATTACAGAGTCAGGTTTTTTGGCGAGAGGATCGATCCTTTGCTCACGTATCCAGATTGGATTTTGACTTGCACCACCATGAACGGCCTTTATTCTACGGTACAAAAACCCCTACAGCTTCACTCTCGAAATCAGGCGGCACAGACGCATTCAAGATGGTCGCCGGGACTCATGTTCCCTGTGATGGGCAAATCAACCGTATCAGGACAGAGAGAAAACAATACAGGATAAAGCAATGCTTCAACACCTGGACGGAGCCGCTCTGGGCCGGGAGATTCCTTCACGTGACCTTTCACCTGGAACCAGGTGAATCTTCAAGTGGCCTGGAAGGTCAAAACAGAGTCTCGTCTTTCAACTCAAGTGCCACCTCAAATGAAGAGTCATTATTCTGCAGACAAAAGCCCGGGAGTATTTTCGCAGCAACAGACACCGACGTCACGCTACCACACATCTATTACAGGAGTTCATGATCTAATCTGTGCAGAGCACTTCAATACAAAGCCAGTAAATGTATATAATGCTGCTGGATGTGTCAAACGTGACACAGAAAAGGTTCATAAACGCTGGTGTTGCCCGACGAATGCAACTAAATGTTTCTCACACATCATTTACTGCAGTAGAAATGCGCTCACATGCATTGGGACGGTCAGTGGTTTTTGAAAGGTACTAATGATTGTTCTGGATTTGACTGATGTGAGCTAAGCTGTATATTCACACTATGTGTGTGTGTCTGTGTGTGTGTGTTTGGTTTTCAGTGAGTGTGGGTTTATTCACATAAAAATTCATACCTCAACACGTGTGTTATATCATTTTTGTTGCACGTCTGCTTTGATTCGTTGGCTGTGTGTGGAATACTGTTTTCTATACAGTATATTATGTACAGTACATATACCCCCGGTTTCAGAGACAAGGCTTAAGCTAGTCCCAGACTAAAATGCATTTTTGAGCTGTCTCAACTGAAGATATCTTGCTCTGACATTATCTGATTTTTATCAAGTAATTCTAAAGACGTCTTATCAAATAATGGTACAAGAAGGCACAGTTTGCAGTGTACTTGTCATATGTAAGGTCAAATTGAGCACATTGCATTGTGGGATACAGTATTCGATTGTGTGGCTCAGTTAAATACTACACATTTTGGCAAACATGGTATGTATTTTACGCATACTGTACATGATTTACATACTATATACTGGAGAAATATGCTAGTATGTTGTTCTAAACACAGCCTATGTGTTGTTGGTAAGTGGACTGCACACTGGAGCTGGTGTGTATCGCCCTCTGTAGGGCACGAGAGGTACTGCTTTCTCCTGTGGTTTGTATTGTAGATGACTTGTTCTGGTTAAACTGAACATTTCATCAACAACTGGGGTAAATGAATGTCTAGTCCATGTCCAGACAAACATACATATGTAGGCCTACATTCTCACCTAAAATGAACTATTTCCTATAGAACAGGAAGGAGGATTAAATGAGAGAAAGTGGCTTGTGAACATGGGTTGCGGTTGTAACAGAACCATCTGTGGTATGAAGGTGAGTGATGGTCAGAGAAATGAAAATGTCTGGGTTGGATTTTAATGCTTGATCTCGCTGCTCTTCCACTTTCCTGTTTAAACTCACTACCAAAACAAACCCGGCATCATCTCAACACTGGAGAATCTTGAAGCTAATCCAAAACCATGTTTACAGTTCTGGCAAACTGTTTTACGTCGACATATTTTACTCTTAAGCAGCCTTCCTGTTTGCATTATAAGTTTAAGTTTCAGATCAGTTATTCCTACAGACCCCTAGCTGTACAGGAGTACCATAGGTTTAATGAAATCTACAGTATTTTAGGATCATAAAGTTTTTGTATTCTTAAAAAATGTAATTACCAAAATGCATCTAGAAATGTTACTTTTAAACACTGCATTATATATATATATATATATATATATATATATATATATATATATTA
>JAFVLL020032635.1:0-10419 GCA_021397915.2 Tor tambroides | reverse complement strand
CTGGCAGGTTTTTTTTTTTTTTTTTTTTTTTCAGTGCATCTTTTGTTTATACTTACAACAAGTAGAAAAGTCTGAGTGTAAGTCACAGTACACTCAAAGATGCAGAAAAACAAGTCTTAATATACTGTATTATGCAGTGTTGCCTTTTAAGTAAATTTAAAAAAAAGTAGAAATGAGAGTAGAATTTTTTGGTCTGCTCATTAAAAACATACAAACACTGTAATTCTATGTGCTTCAGTTCACTGTTTCTTCTGAACTTTGAAAGCTGAAATACACTTTTACACACTGCCGCTGAATTCTGTTCAGAAAGGAGTCCATATGCGTGTGCTTTACGTGTCTGTAGTGTCCGATGCTCATTGTGCGGCTCTTACAGGACATGCGGTCTTGAGGGAAACTTGGAAGACGACTTCAGGCAGGAGACCAACAAAAAGTCCATTAATCCAGCACCTGCGAATGAGAGGAACCTTTAACAGCCTGAAGAGCCCGAGCTCAATGGAGAAGTGCACTTGTCAAGAGGGTCATTTTTTGCAGGGCTGCCTGTCATCTGTTCTGCTTCTATTATTCTTTAATGATGGCTGCTGGCCTGGATGCCTCAGTTTTCCTTTCCTAAATCTCACACACTTTGATGCAGCTCTTTTGAGGGAATTTGCTGCCGCCTCTGCTGTGGCCGTGAGCCTGAAAGCCAGCCGCTGCAAATTCAGCCGTACGCTTTCAAACAAGCTTTAAGAAGATGTTTGTCATGTTGGAGATTTGAGATGAGAATGTGACCCTGGGCTCAGTGACCGCAGGAGAGAAAGAACAAACTCGACACGTATGCATTCCAAGAAGTGTGTGAAAACCAGCGAAGGTCACTTTCCATGAGTTTAAAAGAGTGTAGAGTGAAACCGCAGAAGTGAGGCCAGCAGGTAATGCGCACAGACAGCTCAATGTGTTGCTTTAATTAGAAAGCCTGTCCACCCCGCAAGAGGAACAAACCACATGGCTCTCGCAGACTGAACCACAGAGAGCAGAGCTGCTTCACAAACCTTCAGCACTCAGAGCCAGAGCTGAAACAGTGCTAAATACTAACAAAACTACACTGAAGCTGTTTAGGACTGAGATGATCTTTTATAAAGGACTATCAGATGCAGTGTTTATCTAGCATTTATCTTTTACATATTAATCTTGAACTTGAATCAGCTTGTGTTGAATCAATGCTAGAGTAATGCATATGAGAGAGAGACATTTAGGAGTGTGTGTGTGTGTGTGTGAGAGAGAGAGAGAGAGAGAGAGAGAGAGAGGGTGCAGTGTTTTGTCTGGTTGTACCACGACTCACTGGGAGAGGAAGCTGACCTGAGTGACTGTCGCTCGACTGAGCAAAGTTTGCAGCATGACTGGTTTAGATTCAGGACAGGTTGAGTGGGTTTTTGCAGTGTGAACTCTTTTCTGACCTTTCTCACTCTCAGATATACAGTCTCCTGAAGCGTCCCAATCATCGATCCTCATCTCTGCTTCATCAGCGGTCCACGCACGCCACTGATGGTGTAATTTAAACACATCTGTTCAAATGTGCGTTTGAGATCACGCCGGTGCTGCCCGCTTCTGTCCGGTCCAGTGTTAGACAGCTATTGCTTCCACAGCAGATGCTTTTTATTACCGTCGAGATGGAAGTGTAGCTGGTGTTTGTGGTCGTATATATGTAGACCAGCAGCACATCAATTAAAAGAGAGCGAAAGAGCCATATGATGTTAAGAATCTGATTTGACGGTAGGGCTGAAATGATTAGTCGACGTTAACGACAACGTTGACAATAAAAAATATTGTCGACAAATTTTTTGTTGTCGTAGTCATTTGATCTCATACAGCATGATCTAATGTAAGAGCCTGCAATAATGTGGTTTGACCAGTGAGGCGCTATAGCACAAGACTGTAATTCAGCCCTCCTGGATGCAATTCAAGAGAAGACGACAGGTCTTCAGAGCAAATGCAGCCAATCCTGAAGTTGCTGAGCGTTGTTTGGATGAATATGTAAATATATGCTGCATGCTTTCCTCTCAGTAATGAAATAAAGTAGGGCTGCCCCCTAATAGTCAGCTAACCGTTAGTCGACCAGAAGAGGCTCCTCCTGGTCGACTAAAATTGTATTAGTCGCTTGGTCACAGAAAAAAAAAATTCCACAGGAAGTGGCGAAGTCATGCAGTCCGTGACGGGCAGATCATTACCGGCTGGTCTATGTGGTAATACAGTACATCGGGCAGAACATCCATTACATTACATGGTCGCTCAATCTAATGTAAACCTAGAAAAATGTGCGCTATTGTAGTGTCTGTGCGGAGTGTGGAAGCTGAACAGTAGAGCTGCATGACAGATGGAAGCGCCGGTGCACTCGCTCTTAAAATACTCTGTCATTTTTGGTAATACATCTTTCAAATCTGTAAAGGCTCTACATTTATTTGTGTGCACTCGCAAGAGCAACAAAACGTTGCACTTTTGTAAAAGAAAGCAAACATGATGCGCTTTCTGCCGTTTCAGTCTCTGTGAACTTGAGCGTGAAACTCCGAAACATGTATACTTGCCTTACAGAAATGAAAAATATATCTATAGAGAGTGAAATGTCTTCTTTCAAATGAACCAATTCAAATAGGAAACAAATATTCTCAGATTATGTAATCCGTATGAAACATGCATACAGGCGCATCCACCACAGCGGAGATGACGAGCCAGTGTCGCCGACTTCATCTCGTTGGCCGAAAACAACGAAAGCACTAGTTTATCAATAAGTTATTAAAGGGGACCTATTATGCAAAAATCACTTTTATAAGGTGTTTGAACACAGTTGTGTGGCCGCAGTGTGTGAAAACAACCAGCCTATAATGTTAAAAATCCACCAACTCATTTTTTTATAAAACCAATAACAGTCTCTCCAAACGAGCTGTTTCAGATTCTCCCTCTCTGCGCGTCACTGAGGGGGAAAAGTCCCGTCCATTAGTGACGCTCTCTGCCCTATTAGCATAAACACAGCCCTGAGTGAGAAGATGCGGTCCGCCATTACTGGAGATATATACACTGTCAACTCCAAAGAGGCTTTAGTGTTGTGTTTTGGGATGCACTAATGAACATAGGAGTCACCATAATCTCCCCTCATCTGAGCCGAGGACACTGTGGTTAAATTACATTTTCGAAGGAAGTATCCGGAAAAATCAATGCGTCCCAATATGTTTGGAATTAACACCAAGGCAACCGTGCGAGCGTCAATGAACAAAGTAAGTATCACGCGTTTGTTCCAAGTGCCTTTTCTGAAAGAGCTTCTTGGCACTTTCTAAGGCTAATTACTGGCAACTATCATTGTCTCTTGTGTGTTTGCACTGATGCTGCCTTTGGTCTTATGAAATGATGTGAATAGGAATGTGGTAATGTTAGTTAAAAGTTGCCTTGAAAGCAGATGGCCAATTGGAGTAAAGCAGTTGTGAACCAGCAATCGGGAGTGGGACTTATGGAAGAGTTTGTGATAGCATGAGACCAGCTATCAGTGTTATTTTTATCCGCTGTGCCCGTTTGTGTAATTCATAAACGTGAATTTATTATGCACAGTATAATCAGATGACTGACTTTGAAACCGAGTAGTTTTCTGTAAAGATAACAGGCTTGTATTAATAGTGGAATGTTTATTTACAAAGGCTAGCACTGCTAATGCAGAGCTCGAGCTCTTGAAGCTCCGCCCTCTTCTCCGGGAGCAACAGCTCACTCGCATTTAAAGCAACACACTCAAAACAGCGCGTTTTGGTTCATGCCCTAAAAGTGGTAAATTTAACAAGCTGTAAAAATTTATCTGTGGGGTATATTGAGCTAAAACTTCACACATACGCTCTGGGGACATCAGCGACTTATTTTACAACTTGTAAAAAGGGGCATAATAGGTCCCCTTTAAAATGTTAATACACTCTCCTTGCTGTTTTTTTCCTGACACATTCATAATTATTATATCTGCCGGTGTGCTGTGGCAAGCTTTTTTGCATGCTTGAGCGCTTATTAGGCTATGTAGGCAATTAAAAGCTCGTTATTATCATGATTTATATGGTTTATTAATAAACATGCGATTAGTCGACTAATCGCTTTAAATAAACTACTAGTCGACCAGAAAATCTTTAGTCGAGGGCAGCCCTAAAATAAACATGACAGAAACTGAGAAAGTGAGAAACACGTGAGAAAGCAGCAGTTAAGAACACATATGATTACAGCAATGTGGATGTTTGCATGAGCTCTGCAATTCAGTACTCCAGTAAAGACCAGTCATGTCACTTTATTTATATAGTACTTTATGCAATAGACAGCCTTAACCTGTTAGCCAGCACCCCCCATTTTGGGCCTCACAGGTGAAAATGACCTACCTAGATTAATATGAATAGGTTCGACCTCTCGATGTGTCTTATGCAGTCACCTACTCTTTCAGATAGTCAGCTCTGCTTTTCTTTTTCATGTACACTATGAAATATTAGAGCTCTGTCCCAAACCTACTGATCTGACACTTTAAGGTCAGTATTTTAAAGCACGCTCTGTACATGAATGAAACACTTCATTACAGTAACACTAGGACGTGTGTGTGTGTGTGAGAACTCATGAGGCTTCATGACTATCTAACAATCTCTCAGAGGATGGCACATCATCTCACTAGTATTCATTGACTCAATGAACAAAATGGCTCTTTAAAACAACATTTTTTTGGACATTTGACATTTATCTGTTTGTGTTTTTAAAGTGGCATTTACAGTGGACCTTCATTTGAATTCGCTCTAAATGGCTTTGCTTACATTGTGTGGAGTTGAAGAAGCTCAAATACAGACTGCTTCTGCTGGAGAGCATTTTTAGAGTCACTTTCTCCTTTTTCAGTGTTTTCTCGCAGCTGTTCATTGCTCCTAATGCTGGTTACCCCCACAAACCTGTGCCTTCTAGAAGGCAGCAGTCAGAATGAATTGTGTTTGTGTGTCACATGGCTTTTATCATACTGCTGTTTCTCTCTAGTTGATTTGATGAAGCCGCTGATTGTTGACATCTGTGCAGATCTTTGTTCAAAGATTCAGGTTGAAGTATTGAATCAGGCCTGTGTTCCATTCCTCACTTTTTCTAAATAATATGCTCTGTTTTAAAGCATTGTAGATGGGTGAATTCATACTGTAATTGTGCTTGCTTCTAACGTCTTCCTTTAAAAAGTAGTTCAGTCTAGTTAAAATTGATCATAGTAGGATGTGTTTGTATGTTTATGCTTATGAGAGTGTTAAGTTGTTAGCTTAGCTAAGATTCTAGCATCACAGTCTATTGGAATCAATTGAAATGCACTTCACGTGCGCTTCACTGTCCGTGTTGCTCAGCTTTTGGTTCAGAGTTCATATAGGGAGACAGAGTTCTGTTTGTGTTCATTGCGTTAGTGGGTTTGTGGACACAGCTGCTTTTGACTTCTGTATGTGACGCTGGAGCTGAGTGTGCTGTACGGTGAGGTTTGTTATGGATGGATCTCTAGAGCGGCGCATGTGAAAGCCGTCAGTGTGTCTGTGTGTCTTGTGCTAATATGAAATTATAGATTGTGCACAAATCCAAACGAATGTCCTCATTCTTTCACATGTCCTGCGTTCTCTTGGATGAATTGCACATACCCAGGGAGTGAGTGGATCAATCTGGTGTCTGGAACGCTCCATAGATGACTAAATGATGGGGCTGGCCAGCTCCTCACTGACACTTCACTGTAATTGATCTCTCATCAGTGGCGTTCAGAGGGACGAGCTGGAAGATTTGTGTCTGTGAATGAATGGAGAGTTTGTTATTTGTAGAAAGCTTTAGGCTGTGTTATTCCAGTGAATTTCACTCACATTCAGACAGTAGACACAGTATTGTACTCAAACAGCACTGGTTCTGAAATTAAAACTGTTTTAAAAAGCTAAAAGTTTCCCATGTTCTAAAATACCACAACCATAATCAAACTGCTATTTTTAATGAGCAATTAGCTACTTTTATTAAATAATTAACTTATAAATGTATAAATTTCCAATTATATCAATTGCAGTTTAACTGACTCAGAAACAGTGCAGGTTTTTAAGTGAAGGAATCTCAGTTCAGGTGACTGCATAAAAACGTCAATGTGAAATAAGTGTGAAAAGCAAAGAGCATGTACAGTTGTGCTTGCACTTCTTTAAATTCACAGATACCTGTTGGAAAAATGCTTTTGTTGAAAAAGCTGTTGTTGCTCTTCTGTCATGACACTGCATATGTAGTTAAGTTAGTAGTGCCAGTGCTTTCAATTAGTTACACCACAACACTGCTGAACTGACAGTACTGCTGCTGCGGTTAACTCCACTAATGTGTGTGCTTTTGTAATAAGAAGAGTGAAATAAACACTTCCTGATCTATCAAAACGTCACACCTACACACATCTGCTGCAGTTATCTGAGAATGATGTACTGTATGTTCAGCGTTTCATCTAATGTTCATGATCATGGATGTGCAGTGAGCTGAATTCTGATTTTAACTCAAGGCCTTCAGCAGTGTTCAAATATGAAACATCTATAGGTGAACGCTGGTGTGTTTTATGCAGGTGATATGCCATATCTAACCCTTCAGGTGGCAGGACTCACTTTCCCTCTGAAGTGTGTGAATGATCCATATAATTCTCCTGCTTCTCTGTCAGATCAATATATCTGTGTGCTGTAGACTGAACATGGAACAGAAATCCTTCTCAGACCTTACTTTGTGAATGAAGATGTAACATACATTCATGTCAGATGAACTCTAGTGTTTTCCCCCCACAAAGATCAATTCATAAAGCTTGTTGTACTGTAGTTTAATGTGGCAGAACCTGGTATTGGTATTCATTTGAACTCTGTTCCGTCTCATTGTCTGATTAGTGGCGATGTGGAAGAACATTGTTCAGTAATCAAAAGAAAACTAAACTTCATTCAAATATTTAGGCCCAGTTTTACTAACAGCTTGCGCCAGTGCGAACTGTCTTTTGGTGTTAAAATAGTACTGTCGGGATTTACTAAAGACGCGCAGTGAAGAATTAGCGCTGAAAAGGCGTGGACACAGTTATTTTTGCACCTGATCTTATTGAATATGCATTTGTAGGAGTTTCCCTTTCAGACGCAAAATTTATTTGAGGAGAGTATTCAAATGAATCACGCAACAAGATTTACTAACATTTGAGCTTGTCAAAGTACTGGTATTTGCACCATTATTTAATACCGAAAAAAGCATGTCTTAAACTATTTTGTGCTTGAAATGGCTGCAACTGTTGCTAGAGGAGGCACCGCAGAGAACAGAGAGCGCGTGCTAGAAGGAGAGGATTTTTTTCATTTTTAACACGTATTAATTTATTTGGAATGCCAGAAGAACACATTATCTGAACATATCGTTTGCCAAGCCATGTTATTTTTAATTTGCTTCAGGAAATAAAAGACGACTTGGAACCCTCAACTAGGAGTCACGCAATACCAGCTCTATCTAAACTTCTGCAACCCTTCATTTTTTGGCCTCCGGTTCTTTTCAGTGTACTGTGTCTTCTTTATTTCTTTGTTCTTTATTTGTGGCTGCTCTAATTTGTGCTGCGCTTGGTATATTGTGTTGGTCGATATGTAAATGAGATGTTGCATCTGTGTTCTTTTATTTGCACGTTGTTAGTACATCGCCCGCAGAAATTTTCATGCCCATCAGCGCTGTTTTGGAATTGTGCTCTCGCACTAATATGCGCTGTTTAGTAAAACCGGCGTAATATATTATATCACTCCGCTACCAGGAGACTGAAATTAAAAGGTTTATTTTCTGTGAATTGAATGCCACATTCCCATTATTATTTTCCATCTCTGAAGAGACTCTTCAGGCAGATCAGTTGCTTACTATCCACACTTCGTCCTCCACCCACAGCAGTGTCGATGGGCTCCAGTTTTCCACTTCACAGCACGGCCCGCTCCGCTCGAGCTGGGCAGAGACGCAGGACGCTGCGGCCCACAAATGGGTAGCGGGTCCTGCTATGCTGCATGAATGAGTAAATGTTTACCCTCACAGATTGCCTCACCTCCTCTTATCCCTGCTCCTTTTATTTTAGCTGAGTTGTCCCGTTGTTTGCGCCTTCATTTTTATTCCGAGCGCTCTCGTACATCTGTTGTGTAAATACACAGCTCTGAAAGCAGCTTCACGCCGGGACAAGGATATTACGCCGGCCCACACCTTCAGAGCCTCCACAAACAAAGAAATTAGAATAATTCACTGCCGAGAGTGAATTCTTCTCATAAAGCCTTCGAACCCCACACTTGCCATCTAATTCAAAGTTTGACGATATCCAGTAGGTTTTAATTAAATGGATTTAAGCCCCGCTGGGACACGCTCTGCAGCGAGTTTAAGTGCAGGTAGGAATGAAGTGTAAACACAGGAAGTGAAAGGCAGCGTGAGCACAGTGTGTGTCTGAATGCTGAATTCTGTTGTTTGCTCTTAGATGAGCTTGGACTCATCACACATTACCTGAAGGGAAGTTAGTTGAAGGACCACTCTTGTCTCTTCTGTATGCTGGAATAGATTAATTTTATGAACGTTCCAGCTCTGCTCATGTCTATTTCTGATGTCCTGGCTCGATCAAGCATGAAGCTCTCAAGGACAGTCAGAGCAAGTAGCATATGACCATAACACAACACTAGGATCTGGATTCATCCAGGATCGCATGCCTTCCATTCAAACACTCAAATTCATTACACTACCCTAGTAAAAAAGTAATATATTTAAAATACATTCATTTCATACTAAGTATAGTTCAGCTCTATTAACATATTTACTGGCATATCTCTCAAGAATTACTTGTATAAAAATTATAATCAAACTTTATTTGGAATACTATTTGTGTACAATGCACATTCAGCCTAAAATATGTTTTAATGCCACTATTGATGAGGATTGTATGATTTTTGAGCAATATCATTCTTTAAATGCATGATATTTAAAGTGTACCTGAAGTATACTTGCAATAGTTCCACTTTAGCACAATCCAATATACTTCAATATAGTTTAGTTGGACTTTAGCACTACTTCTGCACAATTAAAGTGCATTAAGCACAAAATTAGTTGTTCCAGTTTAGCAGAATTTAAGTATAGCACTTTAGTATATTAAAAGTACAATTGCAGGGTATTTTTTATTAAGCACTTAAATATGTAAATGTACTTGTAGTATACTTAACATGAAATAAATGCATTTAAAATACATTTTAGTATATTTATTTTTCAGTAGGGTATATCAAGTAAAAAATAACTTTTTCCCTCCAAGGATTTTGAATATTCATTATTAAAAAACTTAAAGAAGTCTGGACTATAGAAAAGGCCATAAAATGCTGCAGTATTTGACTCAGATGTCCCTGTTTGCGTTTATTGTTTTCATATTTTTAAGCATTCCTTACTTACAGTATGATTGAGATTCTATGCAAAATGCAAAGCACTTAATGTTATGCTGTCAGGAGTGAAATGGGCAGATCACCCTTCATTAGGTCTGGTTCCAGCTGATGAACAGGAGCTTTCTGTGGGGAATCTGCTGGTCCAGCTCCAGCCTGAGATCATTAGATTATGACAAAGTCTCATTTAGAATCCTCACTGGTCCATCTATATATCACAGCACCCTCAATACACAAACACAATGAAGGTGCATACTGTATTTATAGGGAACATGATGCAGTGTTTTTGAGAAAGCTTACTAGAGCTATTCTTGCAAGACCTGCCATTGACCCAGGGTAATGGCGCTCCAGCCATGAGGACGAGCTTCTTCCAGCTTCATGGCAGACCGTAATTGGATCCACCGCAGGAACAGGGGCCAAAAGGTTCTGGCACAAGAGATAGATGGGCTGAGAGATACAGGAGAAACTGTTTTACCCATCCACCAAACATTGACCCCAAAACACATAGTGGGACCTCTCCAAGCTTCATGAAGATCTTATTACTGTCCGTTCTGAAGCAGAGCTGGAGAGCAGCAGAGAGCAAGCCTCAGGTCTCCTGTTTCTTTTCATTTGATTCAGCTGAGCGTCATGTTTCTGCAACTGGGGTTGCTCGGCTGCATTGCTTCTTCCTGAGAAATGTGCCCTTAGTCGTGTGCTAAAGCCATTATTTGTGCACTTCTTGGTTTCGTGTGGCCTTTGGACATTTAGAAGCTCGTTAATGCTCACATACTCTCAAACAATGGGCCACTTGTCACTCTGGCTACTTTGTTTGCGATTAAATGTTCTCATTCTCTTTTGGCGCCACGGTTCACATAAAATGGCCAAACAATCAGGGTCCACTTGGTTGGTGTGTGCGTTTCTGATTGGGTGGCTGATTAACAAACAAGGCTGTGTTTGTTTGCCAACATGTACTATTCAAGCTTCTAGGACGGTCATTGTGAAAGCAGTTCCTGTGGCGGCTGCTATTTATATTCCTTCAATGCAT
>JAFVLL020032634.1:0-27885 GCA_021397915.2 Tor tambroides | reverse complement strand
AGACAGACAGACAGATAGATAGATAGATAGAGATGGACAGAGAGACAGATAGATAGATAGATAGACCGACCCTCATTTAGAAATACTGCAATAGTTCTAATATACCAATTAATGGTCTAATCAGCAATCCAATCTCTTTAAATTAGACAGGGAAGTCATTTTCGGATCGTAGCACCTGATACAGATCTAATTCTTTTAATTCATTATGTTCATTTGTTAAGATGTGGAACCGGAAACACACACACACATGCACCACAGAAATCAGGCCTGGAGTGAATCGGAGAGTGAATAGCTACCCGCTCCAGCGCAGACAGACAGACTGACGCACTATGATGACTGGTGTTGATTGATGGAGTGGGAATGTGATGGATTGATGAGACAGACGAAGGGAGATAAAGGTGGACAGGTGTGGGGGGGGATTCTTTTCACAGCTGTTTTTGTCTTTTTATATTCCTCTTCTCATGGACATTAATCTGTAAGAAAGAGATGAGGACACAAAGGGGAAAGGTGTCATTGAGGAGAATCTGGCATCACCATTTGGGTTCTTTGCTAGAGATACTGCATCTTTCAACAATGGCCTTGTGTCTAAACAATAGTTAATGCCATCAAGTGCACATCAACAGACCTGCCAAGTGCCAACCTTGGGAAAGTACCACAATATTGTAAAAATCAGTTCACATGCTCACAGGAAATTTCCCCACTCACTGCCATATTTTCAAGTTATTCAAAATAAAAATCGGCTATGAAGAAAATCATTTTTCCTTTTTAAATATGAGCTTTAAAATGTGGATTTTTCGCTCTAGACACATTCACACTGTTGCCATTCAATATGACTATACAATAATAATAATTATGAAAATATTTTTATTTTATTAAGTTATTAGAAATTAAACAATATATTCCTATTGTAATAATACTGTTGTACTATTAATACAATTGAAAAAATAATTTTACAGTAAAATTGCAATACCAGTTTTTATTACCAGTTCGTGTAGAGCAGGTCACAGTTGAAAAATGTTCAGCATTGAGTAAAAAGCAGCACACTTAACAGTTACTTTTTACCCAGCTGTCCAATCCAAAATCATCTGCTGAAGTCTATTGATCTTGAGTGTTCACAGACAGGCCTTGCCCGTTCCAATATGGCAGATGGCTTACGTATAGCAGCCTATAGAAACAGCGGTTAAGACCAGCGCCAAGGCAAGTATGGATACTCGTGCTGGTCTAAACTGAACTTTTCAGCAGGTATTTACCTACATAACGTGACCTTGCTCTCTTTGATTTAAGCTACATAAACATGAAAACAACTCATTAGCTTTAAGCATAGCATTAGTCTCTGCTATCGATTCCTCCAGCAGCAGGGGAGCGTAGATGAAGGGCAGGACGAGGCCCAGCATGTGTGTGCGTGTCTAGAATCGAGTCGGAGTGATGTGACAATCAGCGCACCTATCATCACACAGCCAACGGTATTTGCTGCTTGGGCCGGTCTAGCTGTGACATTCATTATGCAGATCCAAAATGTCCACTTTCCACTTCACCTGCTCTTAATTGTGTTTCTACTAAGCATCCATCTTGGCTCTAATCCCTGGGGAAAGCAAGGATGTCTTGACCTCTAAACTATGCCAAGAGTGCTGTAACACTACAGCGACCAACGGGGCAAAGAAAGAGGGGAAAGCGAGGCTTTAATGAGATAGAGAAAGAAACAAAGAGAGACGACTGAGAGAGAAGCCGCGCCGCTGTGATGATTGGGAATCCAGGCTTATCTTTAATTGAATGCTTTGTTATCAGAGAGCTTAGCCATAAGGCTAAATTAGCACAGCACAATGGCTGGCTGCAGGCGGAGCGGAGAGCGCATTACACGGGGATGAGTGAGAGCACGAGGTGCTAGAACGGCCCCTAAGTCCGCGACTGCAGTCCCTCTGTGTTGACCTCTCAGTGCAATCAGCTCAGCCTTTTAATTAGGCCTTTACAGACTTTTTGGGCTTCGCTCCTACCCTCAAAACTCTTTAACAGTAAATGGCCATATCAGGGTTCAGGATGTGTATATGTTTTATGATACTGTGTGTGTTAATCATAATTAAATACTATTTAAATAACGAATTTAACACTTTTGAAATGGTTTCATCCTTTATACAGGCATATTAGCCATTTTCAGAATAATTTAAATGTACTTGATTATGAAAATACTTGAATAATATGCATTATGTAAAGCTTGTGAGATCCTATTAATTTGATGAATAATTAAAGTAAACATTAAAAATCGTATGATTAGAATATTTGTGCATTTGGAAACATTGCCATGCCTGTAAAATAATCTAAGACAGGGTTTTTAATACTCTTAAAATAAGAATATGCCCATCAAGGAACTCCCTTCCTAAGATATAAATATTGAAAATACAAAGATAACATTTATATTGTCACTGTTATTGTAGATTATATACAATACCGTTCGACAGTTTGGGGTTAGTAACATTATTATTATTATTATTATTATTAAAGAAGTTAATTTTATTCAATGAAGCATTAATTTGATTTGGAAAAAATGTAACACTTTTTTAAAATATTAAGTACAACATTATGTTCAACACTGATAATAAGAATGTTTCTTGAGCACCAAATCAGCATATTAGAATGATTTCAGGATCATGTGACTCTGAAGACTGGAGTTATGATGCTGAAAATTCAGCTTTTCAGGATGATGACATTTAAATTACATTTTAAAATATTTTACAATTGAAATCAGTTATTTTAATCATTAATCACCATCTGTAATCATTTTTCACAATATTGCTGTTTTTACTCTATTTTTTAGCAAATAAATGCAGCCTTGGTGAGTACTGAAGAGATTTCTTTCAAAAACCTTAAAAAATCTTACCAACCCCAATCTTTTGAATAGTATTGTATATATAATTTTTTTCCTCCACAAAATTATAGACAAATATGTTTTTCATTTCTTACTTACTTGAATTTCTTACTTAAAAAGTTCTTAAAAAAAAGTTTCTTACTTAGGGCTGTCAATAGAATAAAATAATTGAATAATCCCATCATTTCCATAGGGCCTGTAGAATTAAAAATGATACAGAAAATATCATCAAATTCTGTAATTTTTTAAAAAGCATTAATCATATATGTATCCCATTTGATGTTTTCCAAACTGTGGCCTAGTATTTTTTAGTATAAACACTGTCTCGTCATTGGGCTGGCACGACGAAGGCAAACGTTAATTAATATTAACTCTCCTTTTTTCAAATAACTGCACACAGATGCCACCCCCACAATGTAACCAAGAGCCAAGATAGTGGCTGACCCTCCAGACAACAGATCCTCCACAGGCCAGAGTGCGTCAAGGCCCCGGGGTCCTTCTTCTCCTTATTATGGGGATCCTCTTGTGTGTTGTTGGCGGTGCTGTTGCAGATGAGCGCCCGCGAGTACAGCCAATAATCAGTGCCGATAGCCACCGTCATCAGGCCGAAGGATGCGAAAGCACCCACGATGGTGAGAAGGATCTGAATGCCCTTCTCACACACCATGCCTATGGGAGAGAGCGAGAGATGAAGCAAATAAAGGGAGAGAGAGATGTGGAAACATCACTGACTGCCCATCTGTCTTTCCTCCAATTCGATTTGTTTTATAGTGATAGTATAGAGATGGAGAGATGAGAAACGTCTGACATCCTTCCCTTTTTTGCCATCAGCCTGAAGACCATTTAAAGGGATAGTTTACTCAAAAATGAAAATTCTGTCATTAATTACTCACCCTCATGTCATTCCAAACCTGTAAGACCTTTGTTCATCTTCAGAACACAAATTAAGATATTTTTGATGAAATCCAAGAGCTCTCTGACCCTACATAAACAGCAATGCAACTGAGTTCAAGACCCAGAAAGGTATTAAGGACTTCATTAAAATAGTCCATGTGACATCAGTGGTTCAACCAGAATTTTATATGGTTGAACATAACACAACCAATTTGTATGTAATTTACGAGGTGGCTAATTCGTACGATCTCACTTGTATAATTTTGTATGATTTGTCTAGACCCCAGTGACGGGGTTAGGGGTAGGTCATTCGTACAAATTCACAGGAATTGGGGAACTTGTAAAATATGTATGATTTAGCAAAAGTTGTACGAATTAGCCACCTCGCAAAATATGTACGAATTGCCGTGAGATCGGGTTGGTTTTATGTGTTTGGAACGACATGAGGGTGAGTAATTAATGACAGAATTCTCATTTTTGAGTGAACTATCCCTTTAACACTGTTACCTGATTGGACGAGCTTACCTGACGGCGAGTTTCTATCCTTCGACTCAATTTTGAAATCTTTCTTTTCCTCGTCAGATGAGAATGTGCTGTCCCTTCAATCCGGGCAGCATCCATCGACTGTCCTCGCACACTCCTTTTCTCCTTCCTGCACTCGTTTACTCCCCCTGTTTCTCTGCTGCTCTCACAGGTCGACCACAGTGGAGAAGCTTGTGTTGATGCCTTGGTATGTGTACAGTCTTACTTTATGTCAGTTCTGGTCATTGCTGATAAAAAACCTGAAAACAGAGAAGAAAGAAAGACTGAATTTTGCCGCAACAAACTGTTTGGGGAACTTTGGCAAGGAATGATTCTAAAGAACTTCGGGAGAGAGGAGCAAAGGCAGGTTACCATAGTAACGCTGAATCGCAAAAGCATGGAGAGATGGGAGGGGGGTAGTGCTTTCATCCCTCGGGACGAGATAAGGGAATAACTGACAAACATGCAATTCAGCAACATTACATGAATTGGATCATTGCAATGAGTCTGTAGAGACTCCCTGACCAAGCAGGAGGAGAAGCGTTACCTCACAGCGCCAGATGCTTTATGTTAACCACACCTATATGAGACAGAGATGCTCGCGAATACACACACACAGCGAAAAACCTATAAAACCAGAGGACAATCGTGCAGTACGCATAATTTAGCAAACATAATTCAGCAGACATAATGCAGGGCTGCCTTGGCTGTTAATAATTTATAATGCAATATGGCACAGCCATCAAAATGGGTTAAACCCTGTTCGCATGGTGAGCCTCTGCAGTACAGATTTGTAGCCCTCATAGAAAAATCCCTTTCGACTAAAGCATGGATGGAAAATCTGAGCCGTTTTCTAATGTGTCAGTGGCACATCAGTGCAAAAATATTAACACAAACATTGTAAATGTGGAATTTTGTATGTGGCAATCCGAACGATTCTAACTAAAGACGTTTATCAGGTGTAGGCTGTTAGATAAGCTGCAAATAGCACAAACAAACAAAATATGATCGTCACACAATGTAAAACAATTTAATACAACCAATAACAAACATGACATACAGTATGAGTTTCAAGCAGCTGTTAAAGAGAATTATTTACGATAGTAACCTTTGTGAAAAAGATTTTTGAATACTCATACAGTGCATGCATACATAAGTACTTATCACGGTAATAAAATACTACTAATAATATACTAATATACTGAAGTGTAAACTGAATGTAATGTTTTCAGAAAATTAATTTCATGTAATTGCAAATAATGGAAAATGTATAATAGTTTAAAAATGCAATTTAATGATTTTTTGACCCACTTCGGGAGGATGTAATTACATCTTTATATTGATTTCATAATTACTTTTATTGTTTTTGAAATATGGTTAATGTGTACTGCTGTATAAACTGACCAGAATTTATTGTAAACTAAAATATATATTTTAATGTCATTTCTATTGACACTTGTATGCTATCTGTTTAAATTTATTTAATATATATTTTGTAATTACACATTTATTGTAAAGAAGCTGTAAATTAGTACATTTATATATGAACTTTAAATTTATTAATGAATACCACTGCAGTTAAAGTTATCAAGTACTTGTACTTTAGTACTTTAGTCTACACATCAAAATAAGCATACTGCTTTAATGATTATTACAGCATAATGATTTAAAATATACTTTAAAGTAAAACTTTTCATTTGACATGATCACAAAGTGTACTTAAATGCATTAAGAAACAAGTAATGAGTGTTCTCTTTTTAAGAACACTTAAGTGGCCTTTATTTTATTAATAGATTATCTGCAAGTTTTTTTTAAAATATACATTTAAGATTTGAAGCACACTGCAACTGCACACTTAATAACATTAAAAGAAGCACACTTCTTTTTTCAAAAGGGAAAACTAGTCTAATATCTACTAGACTATCTTCTATGATCACAGGTAAGGGTAAAGGACTAGAGATATTAATCGGAAAACCATAATGACAAAATAACTTGATAAAAGCAGATGGAGAAGATGAAAATCTCTCATTTCATCTCTTCTCACACAGTGAAGTAATGAAGTTTATTTTGATCAATACAAGAATCTGGGAATGAAACTGTGAAAAATGGAGGCAGAGAGGCAACAGTCTGTTTCCGCACTCTCAGTGGAGTCTCAGCAGGGAATAAAGCATCATGTGATATTAACCTGTGTAAACTGGGTCCAAGACTACATTACTACAGCTCCTGTTTCTGCCAGCAGCTCTTGTCACAAAGTCACATTCACAGATCACAAACGCGTCTTTTCTAGCTTTGCAATCACTGATTAATGGCGCTTGGAGAATGCTGGGAACACTTACAATAATTACAATAATATTTAATATATTCTCTACATCTAGTACTGTATGCACTACAGGTGTACTATAAACCTAATATGCACAATACATTTACTATTGCACTACAAATCTAGTATGCAATAACTAGAAACTACTACCACACTGTAAACTACACTAAACAGTGTGAACTACCATGTTCAGTGCTCTGTAAATGCTCGTTCCTCTGAATGTTGAAGCACGTAACCTGTGCTCTGAGAAGTGTGACATATGCAGTAAGCTCTGTTCATTTAAACTGTATTATGTATCATCGGGGCAGTATCCTTTCAAAAGGCACTAAAATGTACCATTTAGGTACTAATATGCACCTTTTAGGGATAAATAAGTTACAAAGGTGTACCTTTTGAAAAGGTACTGGCCCTTTTGTACCTTTTTTTCTGAGAGTGATTGGTATAAATACATATATTATACTTCAATCTTTTGTATGTAATATGAAATATGTGTATAGAATGCACAGTACATGTGTAGCATGCACTGTATGCACTATTATGCACTACTGTCTAGAGAACTGCAAATGTAGTATAAAATGCTTTTGTCAAAGATTTTTGAAAAAAGTCTCGTGCTCACGAAGGCTGCATTTATTTGATCAAAAGTACAATAAAACAGTAATATTGTGAAATTATTACAATTTAAAATAAATTCTATTTTAATATATTGCAAAATGTAATTTATGTCTGTGATGGTAAAGCTGAATTTTCAGCAGCGATAACTCAAATCATATTAATTTGCTGATTTGGTGCAAGAAACATTTCTTATTATCAAATGTTGAAAACAGTTGTGCTTATTAACTATTTTGTGGAAACCATAATAGATTTTTTTCAGGATTCTTTGATGAATAGAATGTTGCATTTATTTGAAAATCAAATTATTTGTCATATTATAAATGTGACCCTGGACCACAAAACCAGTCTTAAGGGTCAATTTTTCGAAATTGAGCTTTATACATCATCTGAAAGCTGAATAAATAAGCTTTCCATTGATGTGTGGTTTGTTAAGATAGGACAATATTTGGCCGAGATACAACTATTTGAAAATCTGGAATCTGAGGGTGCAAAAAAGTCAAAATGCTGAGAAAATCACCTTTAAATTTGTGTAAATGAAGTTCTTAGCTATGCATATTACTAATCAAAAATTAAGTTTTGATATATTTACAGTAGGAAATTTACAAAATATCTTCATGAAACATGATCTTTACTTAATATCCTAATGATTTTTGGCATAAAAGAAAAATCGATAATTTTGACCCATACAAGGTATTTTTGGCTATTGCTACAAATATAACCGTGCAACATAAGACTGGTTTTGTGGTCCAGGGTCACAAATGTCTTAGCTGTTATTTTTGATCAATTTAGTGCATTCTTCCTGAATAAAGGTATTTTTTTGTTAAAAAAAAACAAAAATTGTTAAATGCTGCACCTAACAATTGTATATATAATTGTGCATAGTGTTGCAAAAATACGTACTTATCACCTTGCATGTATCTAGTCAATTTCTACATGATTTAATATATGGTACAATGTGTTTTGGCTGCCCATAGCATGAAACCATCAAAATTCTTAGGCCTATGCAGTTCATAATAATATAATTTAAATGTTTTGTTTTAGGGACATTTTGGATGAATCTGGGTCCTGGAGAAATTGAGAACCACTGCATTACAGCATTCACTGCTTAACAAAACATCATTACTTCTCCTCAAATGAAGAATTATTACATTCCTCCCCCAAAAACAGTGCCAAAAGTGTTACTGATTAATAATAGGCCATCATTTTTTGCAGTTCACATGACTGCCCACAGAAAGCCAGCGAGAACTGAACAGCCCTGAGGGGTTTAACTCCACCTCTGCAGGGCCCAGAAACATTAACTGAGGCTGTATGAAATACACCGTTCTTCTATATGTCAAACTAATCAGCCAGAGAGTCACTCACAAGACAGTCGGCAGCTTTTGGTGTGTGATGCCTCTGCTATACTTAAAACTGAAGTATAGACACAAAAAAGAGCATCAAACCGAGGACCACACACACAACACATGATCGCCTCTGCATTTCCACAGTCTGCCACATCTATTCGCGATAAATACATACAAACATATGGCTTGGCAGACCACAAAAATCACATATTTATTTACCTCTATTTATAATCACACAGGCACAAGAAAAAACAGCAGAGATCTTGTTCTCATGAGACTGTCGTGTAATCAGCCACAATGGTGCATCCATTCATAATTTCACAGTTATTGCTGCCGTGTGAGAATTGATTTGCAAGGCTTGGGGGGAGGAAAAGACACAAAGTAACTCATTTCCCCCAGATCATTACTTCCTCACCATACATTCGACACGTCAAGATGTGTACGTCGAGTAACCGATCAAAATTACAGACAATTAATACACCATTCAGACAAATCATGTCATGACTGTGAAAGGCAAAGCCGTAATTATGGGAAATGCGTCCAATTATTATGACTCGTGAATCAAAATAATTAGCACATAAGTCCCTGCTGCAATCATGACAAAGAGCATCAATTATGACCTCTTTTGCACCGTTTGGAAGAGAGAGAGCATGAACGTGAGACACAAGCAGATGGAGAGAGAATGGACAGAGCAGAAGCAATATAATAACGGAGAGTCCGAAAGAAAAGCCAACGCACTGAAGTTGGAATACCTTTGTGAAAGGAAACACTTGAGTGATTCACTTTGAAAAGTGAATAGCATTATACATCAAATGAAGCAATGAAAGACTACCTTCACTATTCTATTTGGATGAATTTATCGCTGCTTCTGCTGCAGCACCATCGTCAAGCTGAGGGTGTGAGACCGCACTGAGCTCAGAGATGACATCGCTAATGAAAGATTAGTGTATAACACCTGAGCTCTCGTTCCCACACACCCCTTATTACACCTCTCACATTCCCACTGCTCTCGTTGACTCTAGTCATATCTGCCATGTGCCCCAGCTGTGGACATAGTGTCTGTCCCACTCACACTTTGAGTGTCATGCAAACAAAATATGTTGCCTTTTCACATGCCTCATGAATACACATCTTCTGACTGCATTTTGACACATCATGTTCCTGTAGTTCAAATGGTAGAGCACAGCACAAGGTCATGGGTTCAATTCCCTGAGAATGCATAAAAAATGTCGCTTTGGATAAAACCGTCTGCCAAATGTGAATGGTTGACTGCTTTTGCACTCTCACACTGTAATTATTAGTAAAGGGTAACTAAGGTTAAGCTAGTCCCATATACCCCAACCTTTGACTAAACAGCACAAACAAGAAGTCATTCATTTCCAATGAAGAGTAGTTATCATAATTATTACATTACATAACTATTTACCTTGATAGTCTTAACAAGCAATATTCCTTTCTTTCAGATGTGTCAATTGTTTTGTTTGGATATATTCATACATTCATAAATTTTACCATGGTAAATAAGCAGAATGCATGAAAAAAAAATTGATAGTTGCATGCAACTACCACTAGAAATGTGAAAATTGTAAGCCGAAAATAGTTGAAAGACGACTTTAGACTGGAACAGACCATCTAGTTACTGCATGTAAAACAACCAACCACAGTTTGCACGTTTACCTCAAATATTTACCTGCCCTATTAAAAAAGTAATAAATACTTTTATTTCATACTAAGTATAGTTCAAATCTATTAACATATCGCTTGAGACTTACTGATATAATTTAATGTTATTTGGAGTACTACTTGTGTGCAACACACATTTCTTAATATTAAGCCTAAACTGTGTTTTAATGTCACTATTGATGAGGATTGTATGATTTTTTAATAATATTGGTCTTTAAATGCAAGATATTTAAAGTGTACCTAAAGTATACTTGCAATAGGTCCACTTTAGCACAATCAAATATACTTCATTATATCTTTAGTTGGACAACTTTTGCACAATTAAAGTGCACTGAGTACAAAATGAGTTATTCCAATTTAGCAGACTTTAAGTACACCAGTTTAGTATACTAAGGCCCGGTTTCACAGACGGGGCTTAGACTAAGCCAGGATTAGACCATAGTTCAATTAGGACATTTAAGTCATTTTTATAAACGTGCTTAGAAAAAAAACATTACTGGTGTGCATCTTGAGACACAACAAAGGCACTGATATATTTTAAGATCAGTCAGTGCAAGTTTCTTTCAGTTGAAACAGCTCAGACTTACATTTTAGTCTAGGACTAGGCTTAAGCCTTGTCTGTGAAACCGGGGGAAAAGAACATTTGCAGGGTATTTTTATTAAGCACATAAATATGTAAATGTATCTGTAGTATACTTAGCATGAAATAAATGTTTTTCAAATACATTTTAGTACATTTATTTTTCACTAGGGTGATTATACCACAATGACACAAAAGAGTAAAAAATGATTACATGGCTGCTGCAACAAACAGAAAACACTGGAAAAAATAGTGTAAAATGTGTATAGACTGCCTCTGTGATCATATTTTCTGTCCTTTCAAAAGTGAAAAGTACACACTATTATTACAGACATGACTCAGAATACGCAGCATAATATACAGTTTCACTTGTGGATATCTAGTTAACTTCAAAACTCTTGAATCCAGTGATTATATCATCCTTGAAAGAAAACATGACCTTGTTTCAAGAAAAAAGAGAGCCCTTATTTGTTGAAGTATAAGTCAGCCAATCAGATTAGAGCTTGCCAGAACGAGGCTGACACCTGTGCTCATTTCATACTACAAACACAGACCTCTTAGAAGAGACATCAATGAAAATGAAATGCCGTGCTTATTTCAGATCATGTTTCCCCCTAAAAGAAGTGAATGCAGTCTTGCCTATATTGTGCTTCAAGACAATGTGTTCATAACTAATTAGTCATTTAGCTGACACATTTCATAAAACTTCCAGTAGATTTTTTGTTGCATGAACCGTCCCCTTGAGCAACCTTGGGTTAAGTGGCTTGCTCAAGAGCACAATAGCGATAGTGGTGATCCACAATCTTTCTCTTACCAGCCAAGCTCTACACTACACCACATTATCAGCTGACATGATTAATATCATGAAGAAAAGAATGTGTAACTCTGTGAGAAGAGCTGTGATGAGCCAGCAGGCACTACGTTTATACTCTATCAGAGGGGAGGCAATTTACATAATATAAATATGCATAGACATGTAAGGCTTTCAGGATAAGGTCACCTTAAAGATTCAAATTCAACAGTCAAAAAACAGCACAAAGCACAGGGTCACTTAATAACATAAATCCATTTAAGCCCAATTAGAACACAGTAAATCTACTATTAATCAGACTACAAAAAATGATTCAGTTGATCCAGTTGATTCCTTCAAAAATACCACCAACAATACATCTACACTATTCCTAAACTGGCCCCACAAACAAATAAACAAACAAACAAACAAACATAATTTGATCATATATAAACTACAGTTTAAATGAGTACTTTTGTTCAGCATGGATGCACAAATATTACATTGATAGAAAATATTTCTATTTGACATAAATGCAGTTTTTTTAATTCATCAAAAAATCCCAAAAATTTTTTTCCAAGGTTCCACAAGCATTTTAAGCAGCACTGCTGTTTTCACCATTGATAATAATAAAGAATGTTTCTTGAGCATCAAATCAGCATATTAGAATGATTTCTGAAGGATCATGTGATATTGAAGACTGGAGCTGAAAATTCAGCTTTGCTATCAAAGAAATAAACCACATTTTAAAATAAAGAAAACAATTATTTTAAATCGTAATCATGTTTCACAATATTACTGTTTTTCCTGTATTTTTGATCAAATAAATGCACATCACCACATATGGCTTAACATGAATTTCACCAAAAAAGCACATTTGCAATATTGAACAATTTGTTCTCATTATCACATTTGTTCTTATTTCTCACACATCTCCTCACATTCAGACAAACAAGCAAGCACAGCTTGGCTTAATTCCCCACCAAATAATATATCACACCTGCAGTCACATTATTTTGAGAGCATCTGATAGGTGTTTGAATAAATGGTACAGTAGCAGTGTATAAAAGTATGAGCATTCTCTAATACATTAATGAATCCATGGCTCTTTTATTTTTAGTGAAGTTCTTTTCAGATGAACTTCAGACATAAAGATCATTTGCCGTGAGGCACTTGCTCAATGAACGATGAACAATAATATAGTTGCAGTTATGCTGCTGTATCCCGTGTAGGAAGCTCGGAGGAAGAGAGCAAGTGAGGATATTCATTTCGTTTGCTTAACCTGGATGTCCGTGTCTCCTCCCATAAGCAATTAACAGAGTCTCTAAACAAGTGCCATTACCTTGTTTCTTAATTCCTTTTGAGATTCAGACAACAAATGTATGAACTGACTGAATGAATCATTTTCTCTTGCTTACAGCTTGCTATAGGTTCTGTTTGATGACTATGCATGAAGGGAACAAATGATCACAGTCTGCCTCTTGCACTCTGTCTCGTCTGTATTTAAAGTAGAGGATTCTCCTTCTATGAAAGTTTCAGTCCCAGATGGGACCAATGAAAGGGAGAGTTAATTATTACAGCTCTAAGGACAATACAAAAGCCTGTGTGTAAGTTTGATTCCACATTAATATGGAATCTAACAATTCAGACCAAGGCTGCATTTATTTGATCAAAAATATAGTAATATTGTGAAATATTATTAAAATTTAAAATAAATGTTTTCTATTTTAATATATTTTACATTCGAATTTATTCCTATGATGGCGAAGCTGAATTTTCTACCGCTGTTAGAAATCATTTTAATTTGCTGCTCAAGAAACATTTAATGTGTATATGAATAAAAGCATTAATAATTTTTATTTAAATTTATATTATATTATATTATAGCTTGATCACAGGTCACAAAGTATATTGCAACGGACTGCATGGTGATGATAGATTTCTATGTGTAAATTGCTTCAAAAATGCTGTTTCTTTATTAAATATCATTATTGCCATCCACTCCTTGAAAAAGACATCAGTCATCTGTGCCAAAACGCTTTAAACTTAGTCCTATTGCATCATTGCACTAGGGTGAAAGTAAGCACACTGCAAACAGATGTTGCCTGACTCATCTGATGTCACTGTCTGTTAAAAAGCCACACTAATGTAACCACGAACAGGACATTAACTGCACTGACCATAAACAATCTACATATCAACAATACACAAACCAACTTCGAATTCTGTTTTAACGACATAAATATCCATCACTGATGTAGGTAGAAAAACTCTTTTACTGGCGTCGTGAGGATACAGCTTTGGCATAGACAGCATTGATCGGGGGTATGAGGGGTCACTTCACTCCACTTTGTTTGTCTGCTGCAGTATGACTGTTTTAAAAGCTGTATTGGTATAGTGGGAAAGAACAAGTGTGCCTGGAAAAGTGTCACGACTAACACAACGTGCAGAAGCCAATTGCAAAAGCAATCCATATGTCGATTATATTTATCAGTTTCAAACCATGCAGAGGGTTCTTCTCATAAAGATAGAATCTGTCATTTACATCTGAAGCATTACAGCCGCAGGGCTCCTTATTTTTACAGTTCACCCCTCTAAATTATACAGAGAATAAAGGAGATAATCTCAGTCAGGGGTCCGCTCTTTAATAATTGCAAAAAAGCCGTCCACTGGGGTTTCTTTTCCTTTGTTGTATTCTGAAACGCTCTCGGTTGCTGTATAGATCGTGGGAAAATGGTGTTGGTACAGCAATGCTGACACAGGATTCTTCAGAGTATTACATAATTATGATCCCAGGAGACACAATTTGCTTAAACAGAATCCTCCAAACGAGAGCGATACAACCTGAGTCCTGACCAGGTGCTTTCTCTCATTAAAACATTTCTGTGTGGTCATAGGCCATGTAAACGATAGAGGCACATCTTAGGCTTGCTGCGAGCACACAAGCATGCTGATTAAGGTTTCTGTGCCAAAGCCAGACACTGCCATCACTGGCTTGCGTTGTGTGATTTTTAACTCTCATTCATTCATTTTTTTTTTTTTTTTTACAGTAAAACACACTGAATAAGACATATTGTTACTTGTCATCTGAGTAAGTGAAGTAAACATTCAGATAAACAATATTGCTACATGTTCATAATGTGTGATTTGAAAGGTGTACCCAAGAAATCTGGTGCAAGATTTTATTTACTTTGATTATTTATTTACTTCTGTTTCCCTTTTGCATTTCTCCTCTTCTCTAGATTGCTTCCTAATATAACTAGTTGTCTAATAAACCTGGCTTTGTATATTGTCAAATATATTATAAGGTTGTTTTGCATAAAAATGTCACTAAATGCATAAATATTTTTATATATTATATTTTATTTACAGTAAAAAGAGGCACCTGTAGTTGCCAGAATGTTGATGTAAAAATACATTGACAGTGTTACAGGCATTATAGGTTGGCATTTTAGTGACAGTATATTTTACACTTCTGTAAATAAGCAAAGTTCTGCTACTGTGTTAAATCGTTAAAGTGTATGTTAATGTGCCATCCTGTTTAAGCTATTATTATTATTTTTTTTTTCCAAAATGTAACAGAGTGATACAATGAAGGCCACGATGACTTAAAGTTTGCAAAAATGGTAAAATACAGCAGTAAACATAAATCACCCTATACTGTTTGTAACTGATAATTAAAATAAGAAACTTTTTCTAAAAATGGCAAATATATTCTTTTTTGGTCACACTTTATTTTAAGGTCCAATTCTTGCTATTAACAAACCATTAACCATGACTTATTCCTCAATAAACTCCTAATTTGCTGCTTATTAATAGTTGGGTGGTATTAGGGATGCAGAATATGTGCTTTATAAGTACTAATAAACAGCCAATATGTTAATAATAGGCATGCTAATAAGCAACTATGTAATAGTGAGAATTGGTCCCTATACTAAAGTGTTACTATTTTTTCTTACTAAATACAGGATAGCAAGATAACTTACAATTAACCAGTTAATAGGATTTTACTGCATTTTTTACGTTCATTCCTTCTGCTAAAATAAAAGTAAACATATTTTGTAATGATTAGCCTAGATTATTATTATTATTATTTTTACAGCACAGGCCTTCATTGTCTATCGGTGTGACAGGTGCATCTTCTGCTTTGAAAATTGCCTAATGCTGAAATAGAGGCCTCTTGACAGCAAAAGCCATGTTCCTAAGGTCACATGATGTGACTGAAAAGCATGGATCAAACATGCAGGAGCAGGGCAGTGAAACACTCGTGATCAGTGAGATCAGGGTGAAGTGTGGGAGTTGACAGGGGGAGGCTGGGCGCTGATGCGAGCCGCAGTGCATTCATTAGAGGAGCCCTCCACCGACACCGAAAATGGACGCCTTTCTCTGAAAAAGCCCTCCATTCTCGCTTCAAAAAGCTGAAGGGACAGGATGCGTCCAAAGAGTCGCAGCAGACTTGCTCTAGAAGTATATCAGCGGTGTTTGTTTCATCGAGGTCCAGATAAGGAGAGTTTATGCTGCACATGCATAATGAATGCGAAGATGCGCTTGCAGATGCACAATGAAGACGATTTCATTTATCACATTTCCCCCCGTTAGGTCTGCTTTAACAAACATTTGCAGAAACAACCAAACGCAGGCGAAAAGCTTTGAAAAAATCGACAGCTGAGCTTGCAAGCTTGCAATTTGGCATCGATTGATTCCGCTCTTTACATTCCACATGGACACACACATGCAAACGGAAACATCCAAACAGCCCCCCCAAAATCGCGAGCACACACGCAGACTACAGAAAATCGGAGATTATTGCTTACCAGTTTAGTTTGTCTCGTGTTTGAAGACCGTCGCACTCCCAAAGAGGAAGACGAGGAGAGATAATTGCATATCAAGAGAAATGGACTGGAAACGAGTTAGAAAAGAAAAGAACGGAGGGGTTTACGCGTCTCAGAAAGCGTTTAAAATGTCGTCAAATTGTAATAAAAAACTAGTTACAAATGTGAATCTCTCTCTCAAGACAGATATAGTATATAGAAGATATTCAACGCGCACACGTCCCCACGTCACTCGAGCACGGATTTGTCTAGAGCGCGTGTAGCCAATGCGTGTGCGCGACTGCGTCTCCCCCGCCCGCGCCGCAACCCTTCGCTCGCTCTATCCGTCTCTTTCCTTACCCTCTGAGTGTGTGGGTGAGAGAGAGAGAGAGAGAGAGAGAGGTAAGCAACTTGTCGCATACCAAATCCTGACAGACCAGACGAAATATTCGCGCCATTGTGCTTTTGAAATTGAAGCTTTTTCCCAGACCACCCTCACACACAAACGCCATCTCCTGGGACGCTGGAGGCTATGTGAGAGGGTCAGGATTTGCCCGCATTTTGCGGACCAAATGTTCCCACAGTGACAGTCCAATATGAAATACGCTGACTTAACGTTTACATGGACAATTTTACAAACTTTACAGCATAAAAATTTGAAAGCTTTTTATTCTTATTTCTTGTAGAAGTCTTGCAGTTGCAGGTGCTTTCTCTATCTATCTATCTATCTATCTATCTATCTATCTATCTATCTATCTAATAGTAATGATTTAATCAATATATGTGACCCTGGACCACAAAACCAGTCTTAAGTAGCATGGGTATATTTGTAGCAATAGCCAAAAATACATTGTATGGGTCAAAATGATCAATTTTTCTTTTATGCCGAAAATCATTAGGATATTAAGTAAAGATCGTGTTCCATGAAGATATTTTGTAAATTTTCTACTGTAAATATATCAAAACATAATTTTTGATTAGTAATATGCATTGCTAAGAACTTCATTTGGACAACTTTAAAGGTGATTTTCTCAATATTTTGATTTTTTTGCACCCTCAGATTCCAGATTTTCAAATAGTTGTATCTCGGCCAAATATTCTCCTATCCTAACAAATCATACATCAATGGAAAGCTTATTTATTCAGCTTTCAGGTGATGCATCACCTGTAATTTCACAAAATTGACCCTTATGACTGGTTTTGTGGTCCAGGGTCACATATTGCCTTTGACTACAGCAAACAAGAATACAATGAACTGCACGATTTAGGTACTTTAATGTGTCTGTATGTCGATTTAATGCTCACTTCTTATAATACTTGTTATAAATAAATAAATAGATTAATTTATTTCTTTATTTATCTAAAAAAAACCTCTCCTTTTGACAACTGCACTAAAAAAAGGGGTGTAGAATTTACTTTGAAAAATTTCTACTCAGATATTGCTAGAAAATTATAAAGAAACACCAAGTAAAAGGACTGAAAATTTAATTTTCTTCTAAAACATACTCCAACAATCTTTGTTTTATTTACAACTTAGAAATATAATTTTTATACTGTGTCTATCTAACATCACCAATAATTACCAAAATATTCAGATTTATTCAGGCTTAATCTGTTTATTCAGATTTCTAGAAACCAGAATATTAGCTTAATCCATTTAAGGGAAAGATTTAATGCATTTTGACACTGACATAATCATAATATAACCTCAAAAAAATCTGTAAAAATAGGGCACAATATACTGTATAATTTGAAGGAATTTTTCCAGTTTTACTAGTATTTTGAATTTTACACTTCATTGCATTGTGTTTTAGAGTTAACAGAAATGTCCGTAAAATTAATGGATAATGTTGTGTGTAATGAGCTGCCAGTACTTTTTCTGTTATTTTACAGATTTATTTTTTTACAGTGTCCCTATAAAAAAGTAATATATTTAAAATACATTTATTTCATATTAGTATAGTCCAAATCTATTAACATATTTACTGACATATCACTCAAGACTTACTGATTTAAAAAATTATAATTCAACTTTATTTGGAGTACTACTTGTACATGTGTTTTAATCTCACTATTGATGAGGATTGTTAAAATGCAAGATATTTAAAGTGTACCTGAAGTATACTTGCAATAGTTCCACTTTAGCACAATCAAATATACTTCAGTATATCTTTAGTTGGACTTCAGCACTACTTCCACACAATTAAAGTGCATTAAGCACAAAATTAGTTGTTCCAATTTAGCAGACTTTAAGTATACCAGTTTAGTAAGTACAACTGCAAGGTATTTTTATTAAATACATAAATATGTAAATGTATTTGTAGTATACTTAACATGAAATAAATGTATTTCAAATACATTTTCGTATATTTATTTTTCACTAGGGCTACATGCTGATATTATTCGGAATATGTTTGCAAAAATGTTTAATAAACATATCAAATAACGTCCTGTAAATGTAAAGTGTTAAAATGCAGCAAGGTTTGTCTGAGGTTTAGGTTTATGGGATGGAAAATATCATTAGCAGTTGAATGTAAAGTCAATGTAAAGTCCCCACCATAACAGAAACACAAATCAACAAGCTCAACATATTGTCCTCACAGGTTTTGCAGGAGATGAGAGAAACAGGCATCTTGGTGAGAGATGATGTTAGTACCGCACTGCTAATGAAATGCAATGTTATCCAGCCTGAGAAAGAGCACTGAGTTCCGCAGAGGGAGAGAGAGACGGAGAGGGGGGTGTATAGCGGGAGGGAAGTGAAAAATGGCAGGCTGAATGCGACAGATGTCTCAAAATTGGCTTAGAGCGGGTGAGAGTCTATTTCTTATGCTTTCAGTCGTTTTAAAGATCAATAAACACTCAGTGTGTGTGTGACTCCCGGACGTGGATAAAATAATCTGAGCTCGAGTATAACATGAAAGCGTGATGGGTAATCATGTGAAAAGACTAGTCCCAGTTTTGGACCAAGTGAGGTTTTTTTCTGGCCTGTCATTGGTCTGGGCTCGTGTAAGCGCCTGGCGTTGCCAAGATATGTTCCTCATTAAGCAGACTGTCAAATGACCAAACTCAGACATCTGCACAGTAGTACAGTGAACTACGACCTTCAAAGGTTTTCTCGACCGATATTCATATTCATTTCCTCTCTCCACCTCTCTCACTCACACACACGGAGCAGGGAATGGCTAATGCTGGGTGACAGCTCTTTCATGCAGTAATGTTGGTGAAAAGAGAGCTATATCCAACTCTTGACTGACACACACGGGCAGACTCCCCCACTCCCTCATATAAGCACACTGAAACACACACACACACACACACACACTAGCTGTTTGAGATACTATATTATTGGATAGGTGCACACGCAAGTGCAACACCTTGGAGAAAGGAATTACTGAAATGCGACTGTTATGACATCCTACTCAAACACAAACACGCAGAGATAGAAATAGAGAGAGAGAGATGGAGAGAGAGTTTTGATCAATTGGACTGCACGCTTCCCTGAGGCAATGGAACGGTGAACCGCAGAGCAGAGAAGCACTTAACAGTCCCAGTGCAGAAAATACACACGCAAATATACACACATTCACATCGCTCTGTCGTTTAATCCTCAAGTATGTGTTTTTTGATGTTGAAATATATTTACTATTCCAGTGTAGTGCAGGGACAACTATGAGGAAACAATTCGTACCTTATTTCCCGAAAATGTAAACTCTCGGTCTTTGTGGCGGGATAAAATTGGCTATTCTATGTCAAACGGCCCGACACAGCTCAAGCAAAGGCGTCAGTTTGAGGCGGGGCTTTGTGTGATTTCGACCAATGGAAGACAAGGGGTGTGTTCAGGAGACCTGTTTGAAAACGATCAATATTCCTGCAATTCCGTTTGTTCCCGCTACTGGCATTGACATTATACACTTCAGCTTTAAGGTCAGTACGTGCGGTAGTGCTTACAATTACACCTCATCTCACACCTCTAGTCAAGGGACACAGATAGCATCACACAATAAAAACACCATTAATACTTTATCATTATCGCTAGAGTTAGTTAAAGGTGTAATAGGCATTGTTGTTTCATAGTCTAACAGTTTTAATCTGGTCAACATCTATTTGTAGCTGTGATTTGTTATGGTCATTCACAATAATGTTGTATGGTTACCATACATTTATTTTGCAATAAAACATTATGGAACATGTTCCGCATGCTCTGTGTTGACTTGCACAATTTCAGCACCACGGACAGCGCTTAAAGCGGCTGTTTCAATACAGTCTCTTAACCACTAGAGGGCGCTGTGAGCGCTGACAATTAAAAATATGCTGTCAGGCATATGCTTATTTTGTGGACCTACATTTGATATTTAGAAAAGAGTCTTACAAGATAAGAACATTTAAATGATTTTAATTTAGTTTTCTTTTTTCCCCCCACTAAATTTGTCAACATTCTGCAGAAAGGCAGTGAACCAAATCACAGCCAAAACACAACAGTACACAATATTTATACAAGAAATATTCAATATTTCTCAACTCTTTAAAAAAAACTCAAATCCAAACAATATGTTCAGTGTTTTAAATTGGTTCAGTAACAAGTAATCCCCACTTTAGCATTTAATGATAATATTAACACTAAAACTAACAATTCACAGATTCCATGATGAGAAATAAATTAAGTTCCGTAATATATATATATTTTTTCTATCACCTATAGAAGGCAATAGTTCTCTTATGTGCTCTAATGTGTATGTCTAAATACATGAATTGTCAGTTGTGTTGTGTGCGATTGTCAAGTGTTCTGCATGAACCCTCATTTGATCCATTGCAGTTGAATATGCTACAATTTCACAACATTCAGTCTTAAAAAGAGGCCTTTTGTTACAAACAGTATTTTTTCTAACTTCCTTTTCTCATATAAAAAACGACATCTTGCCTTACATCATATTTCTGTTTCTCATTATCTCAGTAAAAACAAACACTCTATAAACTTTCTCTTCTGTCTGCGTTTAGCATGGTGAGGCGCTCATGCGCATATGTGTGTGATAGTGTGGGGGCGGCACTGCAGTGGGTGCCGCAGACAGAGGCAGGGTCTGGGATGCTGCAGCTGCCCCGTGCGCCCCAGGGTGGAGGGGATGGTTGTGGGAGAATGGAGCTGCAGAACCTGGTGATGGCAGCTGGTATCCAGCTCCAGAGGTGGGGCTGGAAGCGGTGGTGATTCCTGGAGATGATGTGCTCTGCTGGCCGCTGATCTTCAGCGGGGGCTGGGGGTTCTGCGTAAGCTGGATGGAGATGTCGCTGGAGATCTCGGAGGCGCTCCGAGCGCGCTGAGGGGGAGGCCAGGTCTCTGGGTGCAAGTACTGGCCGCTGTAGTCGCTGCCCTCAGAAAGGCGTGGGCGATAGAGAGCCGGGTGAGGCCGATAGATCTCCTCTTCAGCATAACGCTTCATAAAGAGATACACTGACATCACACCAGCACCCTGAGAGAATGAGAGAAAGAGTTTAACGGAGAGATGTGATGTTATAACTGACACATTCCAAATGTTCAGTATATGGGAGAAATTTGTTTTACATTTTCGGTCACACTTTATTTTAAGGTCCAATTCTTGCCATTAACAAACCATTAACTATTACTTTTGCCTCAATAAACTCCTAATTTGCTGCTTATTAATAGTTAGTAAGCTAGGATTAGGGATGTAGAATATGGTCACGCAGAATATGTTTTAGAAATACCAATAAACAGCCAATATGTTAATAATAGGCATGGTAATAAGCAACTAGTTAACAATGAGAATTGGTCCCTATACTAAAGTGTTACCACATTTTCTTTTATGTTGTCAGGCCAACATCTTTGTGTTTTTCAACAGCTCATTAGATTGGTAAGATTTTTTAATGTTTCTAAAGGAAGTCTCTTAAGCTCACCAAGGCTGTATTTATTTGATCAAAAATACATTAAAATAGTAATATTGTAAAATATTATTATCATTTAAAATAACTGTTTTCTATCTGAAAATATTGTGAAATTTAATTTATTCCTATCATGACTAAGCTGAATTTTCAGCATCATCTTCAGTGTCACATGATACCCATAAATCATTCTAATATGCAGATTTGGTGCTCAAGAAACATTACTTAATATTATCATTGTTGAAAACAGTTGTGCTGCTTAAAATTGTTGTGGAAACTGTGGAAAGAAGAGCATTTACTTGAAATATTTTTCGGTAACAGTTTTTGATCAATTTAATGCAACCTTGATAAATAGTTATTTAAGTTCATATTGATACCAACTTTTAAACAGTAGTGTATTAACAGTTAGGTTATGGGAAGATGATTTGTTATCTTAATAAAATCAGAAGTAAGCATGTGAGAATAACGCTTCTTACTTGTATACACTAGTAATCTCATCTTTTAAGAATATTTTTACATTTTTATTTATTTTATATAGTTTGAAAAGAAATGGCAGATTTATTTTGGTCTGTATGTATGTATTTAATTATTTATTTACTTTGGGTGGCAAATCAATAAAGCATTTGTGACAGGTTGGAAATAACAGTAGTAGGCCATGCATGTGGTTACGCGACTACACTCTTCATTAAACAAAGAAAAACCTGAGGTGAATATACGAGGTGATTTTACAGCAATTCCTCTTTGCTCTTGCTCTAATATTCTCTCTCTCACATACACTGACAAACTAACGTTTCCTTTGGCGACCATAATAGTAAAAGGATCCTGCTGAATCAAGCAGAAAAAAAAGAGTTAGAGCTTGAACTTCAATTTTTCTTAATCCTCACTTTATGGGCACACACAAGAAACGGCTGACAGACAGCCTGTGATCTGCAGCTCTGACTGCTCCATCATCCACTTCGTCTTCTTCTGACTTTCGTAATCACATCTATATATATGAATCAGAAATACCTGAAAACCTAAAAACCCAATCTTATGTGGATATCATGTGTAGAAATAGAAAGAAATATATACATGTTGACCTCCTTGAGCTCAGGCTACTTAACGTTTTCCTATTGTAGTCAATGAAACAATATGATTAAGTGCTCTAAATACAGTATTCAGGCCTTGAGTAGCAACTAAATTGGAGCACATCTGAAGCTCCACATTCATAATACATAAAGAGCGCATTCGAAGCTCCTGCCTTCGACTGAAGTGTATGTCAGGGCAGGGTCATGTTAAAAGCATCTGCTTCAGCAGCATCAAGTGACATAATTACAGTACCATCATTTGTTAAGCCCCTTGGGCCTAGAAGCATGGATATGTTCAAGTCATTGAAGAAATATGACTACATCTTGGCCATTCAAGGCCAAGGGGCTTGAATTTACTCGGAGAAAAAAATGACACAAAAAAGGCACTGATATTTTGGACTGAAATTTCATCTTCTGACCTCTTTGAGCAGGAAGGAGCTGGCAGCAAATGCAAAGGACCAGCCGTAGCGGTAGTTGAAGAACTGCTCTGGCTCCCGCGGCCTGTTCATTACTTCATCATTGATACTGGAGATATATAGCACCAACCCCACCACCAGACTCAACCCTGAGAGAAAGAGAGAGAGAGAGAGAACAAATAAGTGAGGAAAAAACAAACAGACCACCAAGATCCCGGCTGCCACCTGCTGAGTAACAAATATTAAATGCAGCTGTAACAGAACTAAACAATATAGTTAAATAAGTCCATTGTGATGAGGCTGTCAGCCTTCCTGTCGGCCCCTGAGGACTTACTGCTCACCCTCGGCCAACTCAACAGACACACACACAAGTACTGTACACACTCCAGGGCTCTGCCCGGCCACTGATGAGAGGACATCAGCACCATCTAAATAAATCACAGCCCCAAACTCTCCTCACTGCAGGCACAGCGGGCCAGGAAAGATGCATGGAGGACAGAGGAGATAAATCTACTTGGTAAGTTTGACGTCACACATGACCGTTTCACGAGTTCACACTTGCATATATTGAACAGAGTAAAGGTTATGCGTATTTGGCGTGCTGTCCGGGGAGAGGGCTCCGAGCTCGGTAATTATTCCCGAACCCGGGGTACTCCCCCTGTCCGGGGAGAGGGGTCCGAGCTCGGCATTTAGCCTGGACCCAGAGCGCTCCCCCCGTGTGCTCCTCCCCGTGCTGAGGTAGGAGCAGGCTGATGGTGAGGAGTTGGGGTGGAGGAGGGATGCTGAAAGACTGTAGAGAGGATGAAGGTAAGATGGCTTGGGCTATTTATAGAAGTTCTCTCTCGGCTGATAGGATAGACCGTGTGATTGCTGATGATGAATTGGCCGTGTTAATTATCTGCGCGTGCTCCTCCCGAAATTTGTTAATAAAACATCACTTCCAGGTCCAAACGCTCTCCCTGTTGAAAAACACAGCATATGCTGGTTAGTTACAGTGTGTTTTAAAGCATGGCAGCTGGTTTGAGCTGGTCCTGAGCTGGTTATGAGCTGGTCCTGAGCAGGAGCTAGTTGCTTAGGACCAGCTTAGGACCAACACAGGACCAGCTTAAACCAGCTCAAACCAGCTGCCATGCTTCAAAACATACCTAAACCGCATATGCTGTTTTCTTCAACAGGGCTTTTAGATGCCAAAAGTAAACAACAATACTAACATACACTCACGTTGTGCTGTAATATTACTAAAAAAAATCATAATCCTAACCTTTATACCCATATTGAATTTTCTGATGGTCAGACAGTGATTCAAATGTGATTAAAATATTGGTGTCCAGGATGCTGTGAGCCCAGAGACTGTACACTGTGAGTTTAGCTGTAACAAATTTAGTTTTAAAAAAAATAGAGCTTAGCTGTATAGCTTAGCTGTAACAAATAGTGCTCATAAACGGCTGTTGAGATATTACGAATTGAGGCTTGGACCAGGATTTTTTTTATATCTTACGTTGCAACATAAATGAATAGTTCAGCCAAAAATGAAAACTTGCTTTAAAATGAATCACCCTCAGGCCATTCAAGATGTAAAAGAGTTGTTTTTTTCATTGGAACAGATTTGGAGAAATTTTACATTACATCACTCGCTCACCATTGGATCCTCTGCAGTGAATGGGTGCCGTCAGAATGTCCAGACAGCTGATAAAAACATCACAATAATCCACATGTAATCAACACGACTCTAGTCCATCAATTAATGCCTTATGAAGGGAAAAGCTGCATGTTTGTAAAAAATAAATCCCTCATTAACGTGTTTTAACTTTAAACCATTGCTTCTAGCCAAAATATGAGTCCATAATCCATAATAATGTTTCCTTCACTGAGTCCATCCCCTGTTGTCCTGACATATTTGTTAAGAACTACATTGGACTGTTTTCACTTGTAAACGGTGCTTGATTTGTGCATATTTCTCTCCTGATTCAGATGAGACAACTTTTTCACTAAAGAATGCAATATTATGGATAGAGGACTTGTCACTTGTTTTGAGTGAGACGTGTGGATCACTTGTGGATTATTATGATTCTGAGAGCACCCATTCACTAGCTGGGTTTCCATCCTAAATTGCTAATTAAACTTACGTGCAAAATTGGAATAATCACATAAAACATTTGCGAATAAGCACCGTTTTCAACCAATGAGTCAGAGAAAACAAAATCATCACTTCCTGAAAAACTGGCTCTAAATATCACTAAGAAAAGTAGGAGAAGCCACTAAATATAATCATTTTCAAATATAATAAAGTACATTTGACGAAACACAATAAATGTGGTCATTGCTTTCAGAGATGAATGCCAGCTGTTTGGGAATGCAGTCGTGTAAGACGGTTCTGGGAGGCAATACAGAAATACGTTGATGACAGACTTTGCTCAGGCATTTCATATTGACCATAACAACATTTCAGATGCCGAGCAAAAAAATCAGTCCACTGGTTAGTCAGATTATGCCATTCTATAGCCCAAAGTCACATGACTTTTTTGAAAGCTCATGCGGAATTCGCAAAATGTTTCCATCTCCCATTATTTGCATTAACCCTTTTTCACACAAGTCAAAAACCACCACAAGCGAGCATAAAAACTTTTTTGTGAATTAAGGGATTTCTTTTTGAAATTTGGCATTTCCATCACTCGTTTCTGATGCGATACTTCAAAATGTGCATAAAAAGAGGGTGATGGAAACATAGCTACTGTAGAGAATCCTTTGGTGACCAAGTGATGTAACGCTACGTTTCTCCAAATTTGTTCAGATGAAGAAACAAACTCATCTACATCTTAAATGGCCTGAGCGTGAATAAATTATCAGCAAATCTGAATTTTATGTGAACTATTCCTTTAACAAGCAGATTGTGCATAGCAGAGGAAAGTGAGTATGTGTGCAGGTTTGGACAGAGAATGACGGCAAAACTGTAAGAGGAAAAGGGTGAGAAAAGCTCACACAACATGCACAAACCGAGAAATGCTTGTAATATTTATCTCAACAGCCGAATGACCGACTCTCTCACCCACATACACAAAACAAAAACACAACATTCCTCCAAACATCAGCTACATTTCACAGCCGCTCCATCTAACGGCACTATCAGCACACTTGATCTTTACTTTTTAATGGCTTCTTTCAACTGAAGCACTTTTATCAGCCCCGAGCAGTCTGAAATGCCCATTACATATTCAGCAGCAGGCTGATAGAGAACACAGAGAGAAAAGGACAAGTAAAAAGGTGTTTTTCAAGGGCGGTCTGTCAGGAAGTTTGTGCTGCAGGAGGAGAGAGGTGTTTTCGATAAAGTTGAAGGTCTTTTTTGGCCGTGTGCAAGGTTGAGGCAGCGATGCAGTAAACAACAGTGGCATCTGCATACAAATAAGTTCTACATTCAGGTTAGGGTTAGTCTCTCATTGCACACGTTGATATTAAAGTGCTATTTCATGCATGTTTACAGTGGAGTCAAACCTAGTTCATGAAGGAAAATGCATTTATTTAGCACTTTTTTTAATGTATTTTTTTTTCATTACGAATAACAAGCATAACAATTTACATAAAAATTGAATAAATAGTAACAAATATTTCTTTGTATTTGACATTCTTTATATGTAATGACACCAGTACTCAAGGTGCATGAACTCCATAAGTTGATCATGTTCTCCAGCATGAGTTGAGAATGATCCAGAAAGCATCTTGTGATTCAGTGTCACAAATTTGCTGGTTTGATTAGGGAACTAGAAATGAATATATTTTGTAAACATTAAATATTTAAAATATACCTAAATCCTATATTTTCATTGTGGAAATCTGAACTCTGTATGTAAATGTTTAGGTTTCAGGATAAAAAAAAAAACTGCTCTTGAACAGTCCACGTTCTTTTATCAGATTATACAATATATGTGACCCTGGACCACAAAACCAGTCTTAAAGGGATAGTTCACTTTGAAATTAAAATGGTGTGTGACGTGTTTATCCTGAGTGTGCGCGCTCTGGCTTAGTCTGCGCAAGCGCCGGAAAGCGCCGGAAGTGATCTCTTGCGCAGACTAAGACTAAGAGCGCGCGCACACACGTCACACA
>JAFVLL020032633.1:0-51814 GCA_021397915.2 Tor tambroides | reverse complement strand
CTTTAAAGGTTCTTTACGAGCCAAAGAACCACTGTTGGTGCTGTTTAGCACCATTTTTGTTGAAGAAATACAATGCAATATGGCACCTCTTATGGTTCTACATAGCACCATTTGACAAAGGTGCTGTATAGCACCTTTAAAGATATGGTGCTATATAGCTCCAAAAGTGGTTCCCCTATGATTACAAGCCAAGAACCAATTTTAGTGCTATATAGCACCATTTTTTTTAGAGTGTATGTTTAGATTTTGTCACTCCTTTGTCCTCAGTGTCTTTTGCTTGCCTGTTCAATAGAGGCGCATGATAAATGGACAAAAGGAAAAAATCCAGTTTTTTTTTCCCTCTTGAGTTTATTTTATGGACAGGCCTAATAATATTTTAATAACCCCTGTAAAAGTGAGCAGAAACAGGAAATGGATTAATCTGACATTTACAAGATGAGGAAGTGGGTTCTTGTATAGGCTCTGGCACTCCCTGCTATAAATGACCATTTAGTCTGGGATTTTTTGGAATTGCGTTTAGGACTATCATCTCCAAGATTCTGTGAAGGTTCTTGGATAATGTTCTTCTTTATAACATTTCATCCCAAAATGATTTATATGGAAATGGTGAGGCAGGAAGACGAAAAATGTTCTTTTTGTTGATTTCAAGGATGGAATGTGACCAAAATCCACTTGTTTAATTGTTCTATCATTGCTACAAGGAAGCTGTGGTAAGGTAACTGCAATGAATACTGGCTTTGTACCTTAGAGTTAAACAGTTCAAAACCATTTTCAAGGAAACGCACGCCCGCACAATAGACAAAGCAGGACTGTGTTGCACTTCCACAACATTTGCTGCAAGATAATATCGTAAGGTTGCAGACGGCGCACAACAGGGTCAGAGGTCAGGCCAAAGGTCAGACGTGGACATGGACAGGTGCAGGATTGAACCCACTTTAATAATTGAGTATAGGCTGTTGCCTTGTTTTCGTAAACCTGAAAAACAAAAAGCGGAATAAGTTTGGTGTACTTGAGGGTGTACAATTCATTAATGCTTTTGATTTGGCCTAAAATGAACCATTGCCAATGTATTCACTGTTTTTAGTACAAATATCTACAGATTTGTTCATTTTTGGAAATGTTACTTTTTCTGTTGTGTTTTCTAAAAATGGCGTTATGTGATAGTAGTGACCTTTTAGCTGAACTTTTTTTAGGGTTATTTTTGCAAAGTAACCAGCAAATTAATAGTAGCGTATGACATGCATGATAAGCAGACGACTTGTTTACATAAGTGGGCTCTCATCAGTTAGTTGTTTGGACGAAAGCAGCATCCCTAATTAAAGATCCGAATGACCTTTCCGTGGTATGCAACGGTTTGATAAGTGTGTAAATAAACAGGCCGTGCTTCTAAGTGCAGAATGACACGTAATTGTGGGGTTCAGATGCTGGAACCGGTCAGCTGGCACTGAAAATCCCTAGGTCTTCCCGTCCAGCTGACACGCTGTAGTGATCCTCAACTTCAGCCTCTGCTTTTCAAATTGTGGGACGTTCAGTGTGTTTTTAAGGAAACTTAAACTTCAAAATTTGGTCCAGAAATGGGAATTGCATGTTGTTCAGTTCTTCTTTTAGAACTTGGAGGATTATAGCATGGAGTCAATCACTGTCAGCTGGCCATAGCTGTGGACTTTCCCCAAAGCTTCAAAAGGTTCCTGTCTGGCCACAGAGACAATTCGCTGTATCCCGAAGCAAAGCTCTTCGGGGATATGTTTAGTTTGAAAATAAATCCTGTTTACAAGTTATTTGTGGATGAAGAGTTCAGGGAGCAAGAGTCTTTATTTATTTCTTCATGAGGACCTGCAGCCTCACGTTCTCTGGATGACAGTAGAGTAAGCGGCTGATGACAGCAATGCCAACCTTCAGCAGATGCTACATCCATTTCCTGGTGAGCTGCAAATTTACATGAAAAATCATTAGCAGTTCCATCCAAGAGGGGGGAAAAAAAGTAGGAGCTACGGTCTAGAGACTCAACAGAGAGAGGCTGGAAATCAGGTTGCTCTTGTTGCAGGCACAAGACACACATATGATAGACCTCTGCCCAAGTCTGAACCAGAAAACCATCTGTTCATAGACCCGGCTCATAGATGTTAGATACAGATGCTTTCTACACCAGTGTATAAATAGAATACTTATCCTTGTCTCTTAAAGGAGTAGTTCACCCAAAAATCAAAATTGTGGTTTTAAACCTGTATTCTTTTGTGGAAATGTTAAAGAAAGTAAAGCCATATTTCTAATTATGTCAAGTAATAATAATAATAATATCATTATTGTTATTGGTGGTGGTAGTGGTGGTAGTAGTATAAATTGACATTATTAAACAAAACAAAACCTATTATTATTATTATTAATTTGTTTTGTTTTAATAATGTCAATTTATACTACACTAATAATAATAATAACTACATGATTCTACTTATTTCTATTAGTTATTTCAGAATAAAAATTAACAATATCTGTTTGGGGGGGGGGGGGGGGGGTCCTGGTGTTTTTCAGGTTTTCTAGTTCAGGTCTACATAAAATGTGTTTATTATATTTAACTGGTTTTGAGAATGACATGTTTTACTTGAAGAGGAACTTTAGAATGAGGGTAAAAACTATACATACTTGTTGTGAATCTGGCAGAAATTTTGCATGAGAACTTCTCTTGTACATATAAATAATAACACTTGTGTTATTAGTAAATGAGACCTATTGTCTCATTGTGTATGTCATGTATATGTTTATGTTTGCATATGTATGTTTGCTTGTCTTTTTTTTTTTTTTTTTTTTTTTTTAGAATGTACTTTTGTGTTTTCATTTTCTAAAGCACCTTAAACCGGGGAACGTTATTACACCAGACATTATCTGTAAAAGTAGGCTTTCTGCTTGTAAGAGTATAACAAATGACTGGCTTGAATTTCAAACAGTGTGCGGTACATGTTGTGCATTGGGATGGAATTATGAGGTAGCCATGCTGAAATATATTAAGTAATGTCCTATCCAGTGCAGTAATATATCTTAGCTGAAAGGATTGCAACACAATACAAACCGTTTTTTTCCAAGCGCTCATATGGTTTACTGCTTGTACGGGTGAGTTATTTATCAAAGTGCTTGGCAGACACTTCAGCAAACAAATGTCTTATAGAAACGCACGTTTGCAAACCTTGCAGAGGTAAATCTGTCAACTGTTAGGAGGTGTGATCTTGTTGTGAGGAATCTTTCATTATTTCCAAATTCACATAGATCAGTGCCAGGTGAACAGCATGAGTCCAACTGCCTAATCAGTTCCACATTAAACAGTGTCCTCAATTAGACTTGTTACACTTGCGAAATTCAAATGGTAAAAGAAGTTAAAATAAATAAGCAAACAAGTAAGTAAATAGATAAATAGATAAATATGTGTAATTTTAAAATATTTTAAAATGATTATTTGACTGGGCTGGACTAAATGTATGACTTTTTTTCACAAAACTGAAACAAAAATGGCCACAAAATATGTTTTATTTAAATTTAATGGATTTAGATTTTATTCAGATGGTAAGAAAGGACTCCTTAGTAAGGCTGCATTTATTTGATTAAAAATACATTAAAACAATTATATTGTGAAATATTATTACAACTAACTGTATTCCATATGAACATATTATAAAATGTCATTAATTTCTGAGATACAAAGCTGCATTTTCAGCATAATTTCTCCAGTCGTCAGTGTCATATGATCCTTCAGAAATGATTTTAATATGCTGATTTGTTGTTGCTAATAAAATACATTTCTTATTATTACCAATATTGAAAACAGTTCATATTTACTGCTTCATACTTTGTGGAAACGGTGATGCATTAGTTGTCACATGTTGTCACTCATAATGTTGCATATATATTACTGTTCAAAACTTTGCTATCAGTGTGTGTGTGTGTGTGTGTGTGTGTGTGAGAGAGAGACAGAGACAGACACACACACCCCCTGGACCACAAAATCAGTCATAAGGGTAAATTTATAAATAAGCTTTCCATTGATGAAAGGTTTGTTAGGGTACAACTACTTTGAAACTATTAAGACAATATTTGGCCGAGATACAACTATTTGAAAATCTTGTATCTGAGGGTAAAAAAAAAAATACATCAAAATATTGAGAAAATCGCCTTGAAAGTTGTCCAAATTAAGTCCTTAGCAATGCATATTACTTTTGGCATAAAAGAAAAATCAGTCATTTTGACCCATACAATGTATTGTTGGCTATTGCTACAAATATAACCAGTACCGCCGCTCCCTATACGCAGAGTACGCAGTTTGCGTAGGGCACCAACTCCCAGGGGGGCACCATCCCAGTTGCTCAAAAAAAAAAAAAAAAAAGTGACGCGCCATTACCGTATCCGTAGCCATGGTTTTAACACAAATAAAACCAAAAATCATGGTTCTTGTAGCCATGGTAACTGCAAATTAAGCATGGTTTTGTTACTTCAAAAAATAATTTACAAAGAAGTATTAAAAATATTTTTTGTGGTTATAAAAACAGAGCTAAGTCATCAACAGCCTTTAAAATGACTTAAAATGCATTCTATAAAAACAAAGAGGTAATAATGATTAATTAATAATTATGGTTTCATTGAATAACACTGTTAAAATAGCTATATGATGTAATACAAAATAAACAAATTATGTACATTACATTTTATTACAAATGCCTGCAAAGGGAGGCAAAAGCCTGGTAATTGCTGCGGTTATACTTACAGGACGATCAAATCCTTGTTTAACAGGCTATTGACCAAACATTCAATTCAAATATTCACTTAATCTTTAATTTTGGCCACCTTTTTGCTATAGATGACACAGCCTCTATAATTTCTTCAATAAAAAAAAAAAAAAATCATGTGGACATCACAACCCTTACAAAAATTAACCATGGTTTTATCATAGTAAAACTGCTTAATTTTCTTTTGTGGGATTTCTGAATGCTTGAGACTATAAAATCAATCAGACAACTGTATTAATAAAATCATAGCCATAGGTAACTCTATAGAGCTACAGTTGTAATTTATAAATATTACAATTTATGTATTTCTTTACTTGTATATTTTATTAAAGTTCTATTTTGACCCCTATAGTAGATGTTTTTGTTTTTTTTAACTTCCATACTATTTGAGGGAGGGGGCACAACAATACAGTCCTGCTTAGGGCCAAATGGGTGCCCTAAGCAGGACTGTATTGTTGTGCCCCCCTCCCTCAAATATTATGGAAGTTAAAAAAAAAACACCTACTATAGGGGTCAAAATATCGCCAAAAATATTATTTCCTGTGCAAACGGTACAAAAGCAAAGTCATAAATAAAGGCTATATATATACAGTATGTGACCCTGTATATATATAGCCTTTATTTATGACTTTGCTTTTGTACCGTTTGCACAGAAAATAATATTATTGGCGATATTTTAGCTGTAAGTTTTAAATCAGTTTTTCAGGCTCCTCCATTCCTCTTGACTTAAGTCTGGTGCATTTAGCAGCACCATCACTAGTAAAACACAACACAATGGCCGTGTTTGAGTGTGATGGAGGGTGATTTACTCTTTTGAGGAGGCGACCGCAGTGGGAGAAGAGCAAGAATGGAGCACATTGAGGCGAAAGTGCTGAATCAGAAGTATCGTGTTTGCATTCGCTTGAAGGAAACTCCAGTGGCTGAATGGCTCCATTGTTTGGTGGCTTTATGACACCGGCCATTTAATTTCACCCCGAGCCGAATCTCAGAAGCCATGCGGGTGATGCGGGACGTGATTGGAAGCGATCTCTCCCGGAGCCCTTCTCTAGCGTATCAGAGGCGTTCATTTACCTCCATAGGGGTCGAGTCATAGGAGCAACCCATTTGTGGAGGCCAAACAGACATCATCTTTCACAGCTCTGTGGAGGGGTATAGGAGCAGAGACACAGAGACATGTATGTACAGTATAGTTTGCTTGTTTAACGGTGAAAGCAATTAAAGGGTAACTTCATACCCAGTGATGTAATGGTCATGCTTCTCCCATGATTTGCGGCCATCTGCGGATGGCGAGCCCTTGATAGTAGCTTGATAGACGTAAAGAAAAATGAATATATGTTTAAGGAAGTGTTTTTAGAAAAGGCCACACCAGACGTTCAGAAATATACCCTGGTCAAGCTCAGACACATAACCCTTTCTTTAATTATAACTTGATTATTTACACAATGGCAGGAAAATTAGCAGGATAGAAATAAAGAGCTAAAGTTAGCCATTGTTCAGCGTGGGATTGAGAGTTAGCTTATATGAGGACGTAAGCATTAAGTTTATTTTAGATGCTTTTGTTAACTGTCTTTTTGATGATATCATTTTGATTTTTGTAATACCATAAAACAAAACAGAACTCAAATCCATTGCTAATACTTAATGTTTATGCTGTTTTTACACCAAATAAAATGAAATAAATAAATGCAGTAAAATCACCAAATAAATACAATACAATGAAGAATAAATAAATGTGAGAACATATTATTTTAAGTGCATTAAATCTGTATTTAACTATTTTTTTAACACAAGAACATCATAATCATAATAAAAAATGTGCATGCATTGCATGCATTCGTGCACAGTCCACATGTCAAATGTCAAAACTTTGTAGGCATATTTATAACCCCAAATGAGAAATATTCACAATAAATAAACAAATAAATAAATAAATCTTAAACATTAAATGACACAAACTAATACCTCAAATTTATCCCAAAATTTTTCCCAAATCATTTTTTGACATACGTTTAGAGTATATTGAGATATAAAATGAATGTAGATAGTAGCTCAGATCATCTGGTCTTGGAATAATTTAATCAAAAATGTATTAAAAACATACATTTATTCAAAATTTATCAATTTATTCATAATGAGATCTTTATCCTGAAATCCTGGCAAATCACAGTACAATTTGAGAAATTATATACAACTCTAGAAGACATACATGAGGTTTCAGGGGTCTTTTTCTCAAGCTACATTTTAGAAGAGAGAGATTTCATTTGTTTTAGGAGGAGACTTCATTTCAAAGTCTCCATTTGCTCTCCAGTTGATCTCAGAGAGACATTTGAGATATTAAAGAAATTTCATTTTGGTTTTAACTGTCAGGTTCTGGCCATCTGATGTCAGGCATCTCTGCATGTGCATCTGCTATTGAAATGGATGTGAAAACATAGCGTAACCTTTCATCTTTATTCTGGCTTAATAAGAGCATCGCAGGGGTGTTTCCAATAACAAATCCACAATGCTGGGTTCAGTGCGAGGTCACAGCATCACACAGACCGCATTGAGAAGAGCTTTACAGTTTCCTAGTGCTCCTTGAAAAAACGAGACAGGAAACAGGAGAGAGAGAAGGAGAGACAGATCCAAAGTCAGCCTGAGATAGGCTCTGCTCAGACCGCAAAATGCTGGAAAGAGATAGCTGTCTCTACTCTGTCTGTTTAGCAACAGAGATCAGCAGTTCACAGAGATCATATTTCACGGATGGAATGCATAAAGTTAATTAGTATGCAATGTTCAGTGTCTAAAACCCTTTTGTGGACCATTTATATATTATTTCTCTCTCCTCATTATCACTTTCCACCGTGTTAGTCTTTTGTATGCCTGTACACCAGTTCCTTACTGACTTCATTCTTAAACTGAAACATAATACAAGGATAAAGTTTGTTGCTGTGTAGTGATTGCAATTATCAAAGAGATCCCTGTTGTGTTTTTCCCCCTACATGAGCAGTGATTCATCCCTGACTGTATTGAATGTCATTATTCACTGGTTATTTTAGTTAGACAGAGGAAGAGCACCTGTGCATGACCTTTACAGTAAGAGGAAGGAAACCGCATCAGTCCCACTCTATGGATCAGAGCAAACGGCCCACATTGTGGCTTTAAACTGTTCGGGTGTGTAGGATGATCAAAAAACACGTCATCTTCTCCCTTCCCTCCCTCCCTCAGCCCAAAGATTCATTTGTCCTGGTAAGAAATAAGGTGGAGTGACCACACAGAGGACAGTTTAATAGCTGTACTGTAGTTGAGGACATTTAATGAGTTAGGTAACTGTGTCTCAAATATTTCACCAAAAATCCATTGGCAAAATGAAAATTTGCAAAAATGACACATAGACAATAGAGTATCAACAAAGAGTAAGACTATACAGCTATAAAGTTAATGTGCAAAGTATAGCCCATTTTATTGGTCTTTTGATAGTTTGATGAGAATTTTTTCAGCTCATGTTCATATCTTTAACTTTGTTTGCAATCCCTCGTCTATAACATGCCATTATCTTTCTGATTTATTTTATTTCTGATTGATGTCATTTTTCCATATAGATTATGTTAATGTCTATTTTATCCTATGTATGGAGAGTCATAAATTGGTGTAGAAACATTTTTCACTCAGAAATTGCTAATGAATTTGAAATTAATCACAAAGAAACACATTGAATTTAATAGGACATTTCAAAGTAAAATTATTGAAATTATATTTTCTTATAAAATGGACTCTTTATTTATTTGTTTGTTTGAATCTGGATCTTGGCATATTTCAGCCCAGTTAAAAACATTGTTTAGATATCTTCTGGAACTTGTCAGGTTTTTTTTTTTTTTTTCTCCAGGAGGAAAAATTCAAAAACCAGGAGCATCTGTAAGGACTCTACACATCTATGTCTTTATATGTTTGTACTACTTCCATCTGATAGCAGAACCTGGTTTTACGAAGTGCGACGTGTTCCTGGATCAACATCTTTGTTGACCCTGGAACAAAATTGTGATTAACCAATCAGATTTGAAGAACCAGTTTATAGTTTTTGTCAAGTTTAGAGTTTGGTGCTTGTACATCAGTGTCATTCATCTGTCATTTCCTCTGATTTTAGGGATTACTCATGGTTAAGGTTAGGTTTAGGTGTAGAGATATGGTCAAGATTAAATTATTGGATTAAAATGTTGTTCCAGGTTCAACAAAATATATTGACCTAGGAACACATCTAACTCGGCAAAATCAGGACGTGCCCGTCTGGTAGGCGTTATAGGGCATTTTATGCCCGTATATGCCAACCGACGAATAGTTTTACTCCCAGAGCCATTGATGCTTTGAATCAAGCCAACAAGCTTTTTTAGTTGAGTTGCAATCCTTTTACTACTCTTAGTTGTTTGACAAACCAATGTAATTTATCTCTTTTATTAATTTATTAATTGCATTCAGTGGGGAAGTTGCATGTGAAATTTTGTTGGCAGATACAATGAAAGCTGTACACCTACAATGACAATAAAGAAATTCAATTCAATCCCTCATCCCATGAAAGGAAAAGTGTTGAATAAACTACTTGTTGCTCTTTTTGATGTGACTGAATGTGAACTGAAGCTTGCAAGCGTCAAAAACGATGCAAAAACACATGTGATTGAGTAAAAATGGCCAAATGTACATTTTAGGGCTGAACCTTATGCCATATGCTTGCATGTTGTTGCTCTTTTGTTGGTTTTGATTGCTTCTATTGTCCTCTTTTGTAAGTCGCTTTGGATAAAAGCGTCTGCTAAATAACTAAATGTAAATGTAAATGTAACTATCCCTTTAACGACACTAGTTTAAGCAGTCGACTGGAGTTGAATAGAAATTTATGCTTGTCCATAAACTAATCTTTTGAGTGTAGGGTCATCACCGTTAGCATCCTTGTCAACGTGAGTGACTTCATTGACAGGCCAGGTCCTCATTATCCATCAAACGTAATGATCTGACTCATGTGGAGCCAAAGCGCAGAATTTGTTGTCCCACTCAGGGACCAATACAATGATGCATTTGGACATTTGCGGTTGTTGATTCATTCGTCAATTGCTACGTTCCCAGGTCAACGGTTCTGCCTGTGTTTTGTTCTCACTTGTACCAAAGGCTTTTGGGACATGACTGAATGTCACACAGCGTGAGGTGTGTCTGACGGGTTATTCAACTTCCCCAAGGCTTTTTGGAAGACCCCTAAACTCTTTCTTCTGCGTTCTCACACAGATCCTTTGCTCTGTTTTGTTGGGGTCTGTGAATCAGACATTCTATTACAATATAATCATATTTCTTCCCTGCCCCTGCCAAAGGACATTAAATATCATCTTGGAACCAACACGGGGTTTATTTGAATCATCTGTATGCTTTTTGCTTGGCGTTTGACTCCTATTTAATAGGAAACACATTCATCATGCATAAGATGGAATTTACCTAGTGCTTTTTTACTCTTCGGGCCAAGTGTGTTATTACTCTAAAATCAATTGACTAGAAAATTTGCGGATGTCATAGAGGTTGGAGAGCCCTGACAAATTGCTGTACTCCCCAATGGTGCTCTGTAGTATTATGTACTAAGAAAATAATAGGGAAAAACCATTTTCATTTCAAATGTCATTCTGCTTATTTTAAAACATTAAACAGAACACGTCATGAGGAAGAATAATTTGCCAAGATATGCTGAGATAAATTTGTTTTATGCATATTCAACATTATGAGACCTTATGTAAAATAAATAAATAAATAAATAAATATTATTTTAAATGAATTGATGAATGAAAATGGTGTGACCCCTTTACCAAAGTTCTGTAGTAGGCACATATTAGTTTTTTTGCAAATTGATTTTTACAATACTTTTTTATAATACTTTTGTTTAGCAAAGATGCATTAAATTGCTTAAAAGTGACAGTAAAGACATGTATACTGTTACAAAAGATTTTTATTTCAAATAAATGCAGTTGTTTTGAACTTTCTGTTCATCAAAGAATCCTGAAATCACAGTTTCAAATGTATTCAACATTATTTTTTTGAGCAACAAATCAGCATATTAGAATGATTTCTGAAGGATCACGTGACACCGAAGACTGGCGTAATGATGCTGAAAATTCAGCTTTGCATCACAGGAAAAAAATTACATTTCAAATATATTACAATAGAAAATTGTATTTTAAATTGTAATAATATTTCACAATATTTCTGTTTTTATTACATTTTTTTTTTTTTTTTTTTTTTTTTTAAATAGCAGCATTAGTGAGTATACAATAAGAGACTTCTTTTAAAAATTTGTGAAAAAGACGTCAGCTCATGGGGCAAGTTGTCACAATGGGAACAATGCAATTAAACAGTATATTTTTGTTATATTTATATAAATTAATAGTATGTTGTTTTTAGGCTGATTTAAACAGTAAACAAATTGTTAAAAAAGGGGGACATCCAGCCCCAGTCTCTTGTCCTATATGACAAAAGCCTATGTGTTTGTGTGTGTCTGCTTCTACATGTAGCATATGTGTTAATGTGTGTGTAAACAGAGAAGTCCGCAGATGCAGTGGAAAAGTTGCAGTGGGTCGTAGCAGGTGTAAAGGGATCTGAGGTCTACGGGGCGCTGAAATGGAAGCCAGTAGCAGCTGGAAGGCCTTATGACTCAGAAGGTCAGAAGGTCAATGCAGCAGCAGGCAGCAGACTGCATTTACCAGCGCAGAGACGCAGGGTGTGAGAAGAGCCTGAAACTCTGTCCTCAGAAACTCAGATTGGGGTCAGGGTGAGTATTAGACCTCATTTCATGCTTTCAGCTGGCAGTTGGCACGAAATTGAAGACACGCAACACTGACGTGGGCTTATTTCTCACACGGGCACACACACACATAACATGGAGCTATGTCTGAATTTCAGAAAAGGCAAAATAAGTAGGGGTATAAAAGTGACAAATCGATTGAGTACATGATTAAGTGACTTGCCCGTTTTGTTCCTGAATGAACTGGTGCTCTTGAACAAATCGGTTGAGTAAATGAGTCAATGACTCATTCATAAACACAGTCACTTGTTCTGGAATGAATAGGATTAACTAATCTGTTGAGTGAATGATTCGGTATTTCACTCATACAGATATTCCTGAATCAATCCGTCAAGTGATTTAAACTACTCAGTAAAAGGCGGCAGTCACTTGTATCAAAATGAATAAATGTTTTTGAACTAATCAATTAAGTGAATAACTCAATATTTCACTCATACAGATATTCCTGAATCAATCAGTTAAGTGATTTAAATGACTCAATCAAAGACAGTCACTTGTTTCAAAATGAATAAGTGTTTTTGATCTTATCGGTTGAGTAAATAATTCAATACAATACTCATACAGATACATCTGAATGTTTCAATTAAGTGATTTAAATGACTCAAAGGAAGTCACTTGTTTTGAAATGAATAAGTGTTTTTGAACTAACTGGTTGAGTGAATGATTCAGTATCTCACTCATATAGATTTTCTGAATGATTTGGTTGTGATTCAAAGTATTCATAATAACAGTCACTCGTTTCTAAACAAATTAGTGTTTGTGAACTAATCAGTTCAGTGAATGATTCAGTATCTCTTTATTCAGATGTTCCTGGATAAATTGGTTTAGCAATTCAAATGACTCACTCACAAAAATGCCCCCTTGTTGCCCCCTACTGCCGTAACCTGCAGAAGGAATCATTTAATAATCCCCACCACTAAATATACAGATTGACAGTCTATCTGGATCCCCAAAGAAAACAAGCATAGTGATACAAACCAGAACTCTTGGCCTATAAAATTCGAGGACCGGAACTAACTGTTGTATAAATAATAAGCAGCAATGTTTTAAAGACAATAAATCTCTTTCAGATGATGACTAATGACCTGACAATGGATTTTTCAAACATCTGCCCAAGGTTTGTCTTGTGAAATCCACAATAACCCTTCACCCAGAGCAGTCACTAGACCCCAGTAAAGACAATGATCAGTGCTGTAAGAGCTATGCTTCTCATGTCGCAGAGATTTGTAAGGCTTTTTTTTTCACTGTTCACCTGAATAGCTTTGCATACCTGTACTGTGGACCTGGCAAGTCAGTTGGTATTCCTAAAGATATTTAGGGCACCGAATCAACTATGCCATTTTATATCCCAGCGCATGTCAACACAGAGCATACTGAACAATGAGTGCGTCTGAACATACGCTCCACGACATTCCAGATAAACAATTTGTCTTTGTAGAGAGATCTGGCAGAAGCTGAAAGTTGAAAACATTGAAAACACACACACACACATACACATACACACACATAAAACAAAATGGAAGAGTATTCTGAACCAAGATGGTGCAGGATCCTGAACATTACAATCATTCTTTTCTTTATGTTTATACATTGTTTAAAAATACGCCTTTTTTCCTGTGTTTTTAATGAACTTCCGCATCAACACTGGAGAACTATCCCTGATCTGTGATCCAGAATGGTCCAGCCCTGGATAAACACTGGGAAAAATGGGAGAAAATGGAAAACAGGGGTAGGATGTGTAAGCAGCGTGCTTATTCGAGGTTCTGCACCTCTGCCAATAAACTCTTGGAAACGAGATGCGTCTAAAGCCGAGTCTGCAGGCTGCAAAGTACATACAAAAGGTTGTGACAAAAAGACATGGCATCTCAAAGGCGTCCGTCTTTCCACTGCATCACGAAGATAAAGGAAGCAAAATCGGATTATTTACCCCACGGATCCCTGTCTTCCTTAAACTGAGCAGGCGTGCCTGGGAACGATTTGCTTAGCCATTATCCCAGGATATTTGGGATTCTGATTACGGCCACGTTATGAGCTGGTGCTGGAATAAAAAAGAGCGCTCATCTCGGGCTCTCGCCCACTCTCAGTCCATCTCACATTCATTTTTCTTCTCTTATTTGGATGTATTCCTGACCCGAGAACCCAAACCAACAAGCTCAGTTAACATTTCCACTCCACTCAAATTCATCAAAGTCATTTCTAACCAACATGTTAAACTTCTCTGTGAGCATTTCACTTGTATGCCCGCCAAAGCACATTCTCCCATAGGAAAGAAAATCGCACATGAGATCTCTTTCTCTTAGAGAGCATGTCCGGCTTTCATGTCTTCATAAGTTCAGTATGAATTTCAACACTGAATTTTACCTAGGACAAATGATCGGAGTTGTACTGTCCATGTTACTTTTACAATTCTTTACTCTTACAATATACTGTAATAATGATTCTCTCATTCATTTCTATTTTCATTCTCCTTTTTAAGGGAATGCATCGGAGATAAATCTTAAATCAAACTCCAATAATGTTTCCTAAGCAATCCAAGATGAAAGAGCAATAAAATTTCCACATTACAAAAGAGATTAAAAAAATCTCAAAATCTAATTATTAGATAAGCATCAAAGTTTGATTTCAACCATTAATTTCACTATGGTTTCAATCTTTGGCATGGCCCTACTCAGTCAATATTAGATATCAAGGTTATATTTTCACAGAATGTTCACATGATTTTATGTAGAAAACAGTAAATCACACACACACACACACACACACACACACACACACACACACAAAAGACTTTAGCTGGGTTTCCACAGCCAGGCTCACAAATGAGTAACATGAATATTCTTCCATTATATATTCATGTTTCATTTTAAGTTGTAGCTCTCAAGTCAAATATATGATATTTTGTCATGAAACACACAAGAGCCACTTGCCAACAATGATGTCTAATAGCATTGCTTGAGAAACACTGGATGAATTATGACTTATATCTTGCTCTTTTTCTCACACAAAGCTATCACATGCCTTAAAAAGACTTGTAATATAGTACACAAGTAGTATGGACTGCTTTTATGGTGCTTTTATTTGTCATTTTGTCCATCCTGGATATTCTTCTATATTCACCTTTTGTCTTCCACAGAAGAAATCAAATCCCAGACGTCTCAACAACACGAGGTACAGTAAATAATGTCAGAATTTTCATTCACAGTGGGAAATTTTTTTGGGGAAAAAAAGAGGACACCAAAGTCCAGAATGATGGTTTTTATTAGATATGTTATTTGTTTTTAGGAGTTAGACTGCAGTCTGGATGCATTATCTATGTTCTTTTGCTGGGTCACTCAGATTGGGCTAAGATGAGTCTCTCTGTATCTGCAGCAGGCGTCTCTGGGCTTTCCTGTCTATAAGCACAGGCCGCCAGGAGGATGACATGGCCCGTTATTCCACGTGTAAGGAATTGGCAAATTACACACTGAGGAGATGAAAGGAACACTGAATTCTTGCCAGTACGTTTTTAGTCCACAGCTGCGAAAGCCAAGTGCTGGCGTCACCAATCAGGATGTCGTTCACCTCTCCCAAGGGCGTTCGCTGTGGATTTAGATGTCAGTGTCATGAACAACCACGCAATAGGGTGAGATAATTATCAGATTAATACTGTTTTCAGCCCTGTAGAGACGTAATGGTCTGTTGGAATTTCACTCTCAGGTGTCCAAAGAGTCATAAAACCTAACGAGAATGCCAGCGATGCGACACCCAATCTGTTCATCCGAGACGGGAAGATGTAGAACTGCAAAAGGCGATCTAAGGAACTGCGTAGAGGCCAAAATAGTTGGTCCTCTTCCTTGTAAGTGTTCATTTTGATACTGTGTTTCCATCACATTTCCCCTAAGGATGCGTTATACAGGCTTTTGTTTGAAGATATTTCCTGTGAGGTCCTGTGACCTTACTCTAGTCCCGAAGATAAAGTTTTATTATGTACACCACCAGTCAAGACTGAACTTTCTCATAATCTTAAATATATTTTTGATCTAAATGTTTATGCATAAATGCATTTACATCCTGTAAAGTTGTGATGTAATATTGCATATATAACCTTTTGTGAACTGTAATCAGTTCATTAAAAAGATCATAATAAAAAATACTTTTTTTTTCACAACCAAATACCGTCCAAAAGGAAGAAAGATGTGTCTGGACTTTTTTTTTTTTAAACCTTTTAAAACATTGTATTGTCCAATTATTCTCTCTTTACTTCATTTAAATACAATTTATATAACCTTCTGTGAACTGTAATCAGCTCATTAAAAACTCTTTTTTTTGTTTGTTTGTTTGTTTGTTTCATCCAAATACAGTCCAAAAGAAAAAAAAGTTTTACAATTTAAAAAACAAAACAATAAAATAAAATAAAATTAAAGAAGGTTCTTGAGTCTTATACACCCAAACTGAACACTCAATATTTTGTACAGTACGGTATGTATCAGTAATAGACATAGCAGACATAGCAGACTAATCCTCTTAACATGAACTTATCCTCTAAGAACAGAGGTCTCTAATCATGAATAGTGCACAGTATGTTGCAGAGCACAGACCTGCCTCCAGTGTCCACCCACCTACCCATCATTAGCACGGTCATCAAAACTTTAAGAACTCACCAGGAGACTCGTGCAGGAAACAGATCCTGGGACAAAACGGCACTGCAAAACTTTGTCTGAGAAAATGCAAAACTCGTCAGTGCTGGGGAAAGTTACTTTTAAAAGTAATGCATTACAATAATGAGTTACTCTCTAAAAAGTAACTAATTGCATTAGTTACTTTTTATGGAAAGTAATGCGTTACATTACTTTTGCATTACTTTTTCTCATCCGGGCTGGGCTTGCTTGTCTGTTTTTAATATAAAAAGTTATGTTTTTGGCACAACACAAGAAGTGGCACACCAAAAGTGAAATGAATAAGCCTCCGGCTGAATGTAAATTCAATTATTAACATATTTAATTACTGTATTTTTGCGTCATATTCTGAGTTTGCATTTTAGATTGTATTCGTTTTGAGGAATACTAAATCTGTTTTTGTGCAAGTGAGATGAGTAGATGCATGTTCATATTTAGTCTAGAACTACAGTAACCATCATATTTACACATTGCACACAACACCTCTGCAATTACTGCAGATTTTTCTCAACATGGTGTAGCAAATTTGCTTAAAAGGGAATTGTATATAAATAATTACAATTAATTATGATTAATTACAATTATTTATATCGGCTGACAGTAATAACTGTCGCAGAATTAAATTGCCATCAACTAATCTGTTCGTCCAGCGAACATTAAGTTCATATCAACTCTAAGAAAGGATATTTTCTTGGCCACAGAAAATACTTTTCTAAGTATTAATGCATTAGAGCATGTAGCTAGGGTCAAAATTGTAAAGAGACATTTAATTTGCAAGGCAGAACCAGAAACTCATGTAATTTGTGCACACAGCTTTTATTAACTAAACGCTAACACACATAACTAATCTAAACAAACAAACGAATAAACATACACTCATGCGTACATACAAAGGGAGCTAAAATGGGTGAATGAAGCCATTAGAAAAAGCCAGAGAATGCAGTTATGGAAAGAGTCAGTTAACCACCTGTTTAAAACCATCAGCGCCGTTATAACGGGTCTATAACTTGTACTAATAACCTCTGTTTTGTTTAGTTAAATGTACAATACTTACACCACGACCTTTGGTGTCCGTATGCAGTCTTGGATGAAAGTTCTGATGGTTTGAAGGTTTGGTGGTGTTGGAGTTCTTCAAGTTCTTCCGGGTTTGAAGGGTGATGAACTCCAAAGATGTTATTCTGGCTCAGTGGTAATTGGGAGTTTCTTCCCAGGTAGAAAGGGAAAAAAAGAGCTAAGAAAGATCTGCTGAGATCTGAGGATCCTTGGTTGAATGGAAAGTCAAGGCCGCAAGGCCTGGCGCAAAACTTAAGGGTCCAGAAGAGTCCTAGCTCACATCTTCATCCTTTTAGTAATCTAAAAAGATCCGCAGACTGGTGGGGCGTCACTTACGTGAGAGCTTTATCTGCTTTGGAGGTCACACCTCTGTGATGTCAAAGAGCCAATGGGATTCCTGAACTTTTGGAGGGAAAGTTTTTATGACTCTTTGTCTCTGAGCATGGTAATTTGCATGGGGTTAATGCACAAACTACTTAAGATTCTTAGGACACTAATATGTTGCATAGGTATCAACATAAAATATACACTCTCAATTAAATCATCCGAATGGATGGATGGATAGAGACCAAACATGATACAGTTAAAGTGATATTAACTAGTGATCTATTATAAGCATGCATGAACAGGATACAATACACAAGAACATATACAAGAAGAATAATAACATACACAATGACCTGAAGGATATGTGTGTCCATTCACAGAAAGGTTTTTCTATGAATTAATTAGAGAAGAGTCCATTTTTATGGTGTATTATGTGTCTTTCCTATGGAAAGTGTAGTGAGAGAGAGGACTTTCCACATGCCATTAGGTCGTAAAGTTTATCTGGCCTGGCAGAAGTCTCCTGGTTGCCATGGTAACCAGGGGCCTGGAGTCATTGACAGACATACCAGCACCCAGTATGTGTATTGGGTGGGGGGTCTGTGACCATTTGTTAAAGTAATAACTAATTGATTTGTTAAATCAAATGCAAAATTATGTGTCTGATTGATTCAAATGCTACAATGGGGACAGGAGAGCTGCCAGCCAATACATGGGAAAACATGGAAAACATATTTTACTGTAAATTAAGAAGCAATGCACTACTTTATTAGTTATCTGAAAAGGTAATCTGATTACATAACTCAAGTTACTTGAAATGCGTTATCCTCAACACTGAAACTCATTTGTCTTGGAAGTCAATCAGAATTTGCTGACATTCCTCAGCTTTTGCATTAAAATTCTGTAGGATTGCCAAATCGGTTCTGAATGCTTCATTTTGAGGATTTTGCATGATACGTTCATTTTTGTGGCAGCTAAAAAGATTTGTACTACAAGAAGTTGCATTCTGTGCCACTTTATTGCCTGCATTTTATTGCTCAGCTTATGTAGTAAATGGAAACGCTGTGATGTCATACCTCCTGAAATAGGTTATGAGCTACAAAGAGCCACGTTGGATGATTTATGGCCATTGCATACAATCGCTCTAATGTACCATGAGCTCTCTTTATTAAATAAATGCATTTTAGCTTCTCAGGAGTTGATTTAGAACCACAGTGTTTTCAGCGGGCACATATTTTACTGGCTGAACATCTAGTGTGCTAAAAGAGCCACATAGCATCTGTCGCTCCACATCTGCTCTCCAGGAAACTTCTCAGTCCAACTGTTATCCATATATTTATTTATTGACCGTACCAATCTCATTAATGCCAAATTTATGGCATGCGTTTCAGTAACATAGTGATGCAAAGTAATAATAATGCAGGTTGCATCATGTCAGGCTGAACGACTGGCTGGCTAGAGTAAGGAAAATAACTTTATGATGGGAAAATGTGCAGCCCAGTTTCAACAATTGCTTTCAGATCACTATGAGTTCTTGTCTGAATTTTAGTGCATCATGTTGGGAATTAGAAATAGGTCTTCACAGACAACTTATATCACATAAGCATATCAAGATGTTTAGAGGAATAGTTTTTCAAAATGAGTATTTGGGGATAATTTATTCAACCTCACACCATCTGCGGAACATAAAATGGAACATAAATGGGATTTTTTTTTTTTTTCTTCTCATACTCTATTTCTATGTAATTATAGTGAATGAAGAACAGAGCTTTCAAGCCTTACATAGGAAACAAAGCATCATAGTATCATAAAATAGCCTATATTACTTGTGAACTATAGTCCAAGTTTTCTAAAATCATGCAACAGTTTTGTACAGACATAAATTTCGTGCAATCAATCATAATTTGTTGAAATTTCACTGGAAACCATCCACCCTATTTCCCCTTGAGAGTTCCAGCATCTAATTTGTGGCCAAATCATAATTTTGAGTCTGATCTTTTGAATGAATCAGCTGAATTGATTCACAAAACTGGTCTGAATGATTAATTTGTGAATTGAGCTGATGCAGTTCTTGAGTTGACTTAACTTGGTGGCCAGTTGTATAGCAGATTTTCTGTGAATAACAATGTAAATTTCGTCTCGTTTCTTACACCAATCTATTTTATGACTTCAGGAGATTTCAAATACGGTGCATGAGTCTTATACACTCTTTAAAATAAAGGTGCTTCACGATGCCATAGAAGAACCTTTTGGTCTAAATGGTTCCATAAAGAACCTTTAACATCTGAAGAACCTTTGTTTCACAAAAGGTTCTTTGTGGTGAAAGAAAGTTCTTCAGATTATAAAAAGGTAAGAAAGGTTCTTTGTGGAACCAAAAATGGTTCTTCTATGGCATCGCTTGAAGAACCTTTTGAAGCACCTTTATTTTTAAGAGCGTAGATTACTTAAGTCGTGTGGATATATTTATGGTGCTTCTTTTTTGAAGCTTGAAAGCCATTCATTGTAATTGCATGGAAAACAGTAACAGATACAAGTTAAAATGTCAGATTTTGTGTTTTAGAGAAGAAAGGTTTTGACCAACATAAGGGTGAGTACATAACAGCAGAATTTCCGTAGTCCCTCAAACCATAAAAATCTGTTTTACTGCAGCTGTTTGTGTATGATCATTTTTTTTGATAAATACTCAAAAATATGAGTCACTCCTTCTCTTTGTTCATTTTATTTTGGTTACATCATTCTTGATCTGGCAAACCTCTGTTTTCTTCCAACAAGGATCTCTGCGACTTAGCATCGTGAATCCTCTATGCGTTACCAGCCGAGCCTTTTTTCTCTTTCCCTCTCTTACTGGAATCCTGTCCTGTGACCTTACTCTAGTGCTAAACTATGTGCCGTTAAAATCAACAGCCTTGAGGGGACGAGTTGAGGACAAAATAAAATAATCAGCACTTCAACACATTGGCCTTATTTTAACAAACAATGCTAAAGATAGATTTTGCCATGACCAAAGTATGGCAGCTGGAGTGTATGTCACAGAGTGTGTGGTTTCCTTAATCAGTGGTGTGTAGCTTTTGTGCAAAAGAGCCAGGGTTGTATTTTCTGGAAAAGTACTGACTTCCAGTTTCGGGCTCAGCTGGGGCTTGACCTGATGCCTTGTTACACAACGCTCTCTATCCATTAACTTTGCCTCCTGGGAAGTTTGTACTTATGAGTTCGGAAGTCATAATAGTGCTGTGATTATTTCAAGGTCAGAGGTGGGATATTTCTACTTGAAATCTCCCACTTCGGATTATAAATGCATTGTGCTGCTCGATGCTTGAATGATTATGTAACTAAAAGAAACAAATGGCTTTGCTCTTCAGGTGATTGATTGTCAGCAAAAACGATTCCTAACAACCAAACTGTGGCTGATGGAAAATGATGCAATGCTAATATTTGCAGGTGCAAGATTGCTAACAATTAGGATAATTCACTGTTTTGCACCTCTTTCTTGGCAGATGCTTGCTAATAGCTTTTATTATATCGTGATGTGAGAAATTTGACTTACTGATGCATTTTATTTGCTTAAAGTGGGTTTATTATTAACTTTATCCCATATATTTTAGCTGGTGGCTAAAATGAGTTGAGTTGGAGAGTTGGAGATTTTGCAATTTGGATGTCAAAGTGCATTATAACACTTTTCCAAGTAGGGAAAGTTGGAAAATCTTTCTGGAATGCATGCATTCAAGTGATTTTAGTCTGACAAAATCGATGCATTGGGCAATTTCATGTGTCTTTCAGCATTGATGTTGTTTGACAACAGAAGTTTTCTTCCAAAATATTGCACAAATGTAATGTTATAAATGACCGGTTTGGAATATTGTACATCATTTATGCTGTGTATGAGTGTCATACAAAGATCACTCTTTATGCATGCTGTTACACATGTTGCCAGCTAATATGTGATGCAATAAATATGTGATGCAATATGTGTTCACACTTGTAGTTTGGTTCGCTTGGTTCTATTGGTCCAAAAAAAAAAAAAAATGTTCAGTCCTGGTTCACTTAGCATTATTGGCAATTTCAACACTGAACCTAAACTTACAAAACAAAACAAAACAAAACAAAAAAGGCTTTTATGACATATATTTTGTGACAGAACTTACAAAGATAAATGGTGCTATACGCTTGTATGTGTTCAGTTTTTTTTTTTTTTTTCCAGCTTAGAAAATGTGAAAGAGCTAAAACAGCGGTGGGAATTCTTCTGTTGCACACAAATGAAAATCTGCAGCAAGAAGATGTGGTTCCGATTCCTGTACTGGACTGTAATGGACAACATTGTGACTATAACAAGCAAAAATGGGTATGCTTGATCATTCTATCCTTTTTAGGGTTGTATCTTGTGACTTCATGTCCTATTTTTGGTTCGTTTAGATGTGTTTGGTCCATGCTGCATTCATATTTCTAACCACACCAGAGTTCATTTAAAAGTGGACCGAGGCCCACCTTTCAACAAAGGATGGCAGCATTCACACTTATTCAAATAAACTGTACCATTCAGAGCAATTGCACCATAGTTTGTTTTATCGAACCAAACTTGCCAAATGTGAACACATTTCAAATACAATAAAATAGTCAATTTTAGTGCATTTTGAATTAGTCTTTTACAAATATGTAGCTTTTAGTTTGAAGTCCTGTGGATTACTTTTGGATTATTGTGATGTTTTTATCAGCTGTTTGGACTCTCATTCTGACGGCACCCATTCACTGCAGAGGATCCACTGGTAAGCAAGTGATGTAATGCTACATTTCTTTAAATCTGATCTGATGAAGAAACAAACTCATCTACATCTCGGATGGCCTGAGGGTGAGTACATTTTTAGCAAATTTTCATTTTTGGGTTATCTATTTCTTTAAGTAAAGATATATATTAAAATGTATATTTAATACATATTTAAATGAACAAACGTATAAATGAATCATCATTGTGTCTGCTTTGTCTGCCATCTTGGATAGATTTTTTTTTTTTTTTCACTGAACTTCTTGCAGTGCATTTTACAGGATTGCCTTTTCCATAAAAGTTACAGTCTTAAGGTCAGGAGAGCTCTTAAAATGCTGCCTCTGTAGATAGCTCACTAGATGTTGGAACAAAGCCTGAGATGTTAATTCCAGAGTGCCGTTCAGATCAGTTTTTAGCTATTTCAGACTGACTTTGTGTCTACATTGATAATATGATCCTCGTAGGAGTGCATCCCCACTGGTCTGCCCCTTCCCTTATCATCAAACCCAATTTTAAAGGCCCGCACATCGGTGTAATCATCACCCTGGATATTTATATCACTACGTTTTGTGTGACCACAGAGCTGGCAGACTCCGTTGCCGCTGTGTCATTATTTCAGAGCAAATCAAGTGAGCGACTGCCGCAGCACAGTCTTCGCATGTAATCTCTGCAACTGAAAGCTCTCTTTTCCTCGCGCTGAGTTCAGGTCTGGCACAGACCTCTGTGCTGTCAGCCACCAACGCCACCACGCTGACGTGGGGTAGCATTCAAGTGCCACTGGTCCTATAAATTACATGTTAAGTCATGTATGGACGTGGAGTCTGCTTTTAAAATACTAGGGTTCTGGAGAATTTAACAAGGTGTGGCATACATGAAAGCCTTTTTCTGTCACTCATTTAAAAGGGGATTGAGAAAAACAACAGTGCACCAGACAGTTAGGAATCCAGGGTGCTAAAATGCAAAGCACTTTTTTTCTGGAATAATAGCTCTATTCATTGAATATGGGTTGGCATTTTATTATAAAGCACTGTCAGGGTGTTATGTAATGTGTTTTAAACACTGTCCTGGGTGAATGGGCACAGCACAAACACTACAAATTTATGTCTGGAATTTATCAGTGAAATGAAATCAGGCTCTGCTTTTTTGTCGCACAACCCAGCTGGAATAACCTAAAACTCAAGCAAGTTTTGTTGCCACCGTCTTAATGGGCTTTTACAGGGTCCCTATGTCAGGTTCACGTCTCCCTATATACACTTGTGTTCACAGTAAAAATTCACTGTTCGGTTTCACTTTATTTTGATGGTCCCTTTAACAAATTCTGTTGACTGCAACTAACGTTGCACCTACATATCTACTAACTCTCATTAGAATGTTAGTAGAGTATTAGTAGACTGGTAGGGTTAGGGTCAGAATAAGTTGACATGTATTTGCAAAGTTACTTACAGTCAGTAGAGTGTCTGTTGGGATGTCATCACAATAAAGAGTCAGCAGATATTGATCAGACAGTCTACTAATACTCTAATGAGAGTCAGTTGACATAGGTGCAAGGTTACTTTTTGTCAACAGAATGCTCAAAAGGGACCATCAAAATAAAAAAATTGCTTATGAATTTCTCGTTATGCTATATTATTAACAAACTGATCTGAGGTTATGCACTTCAGTTTTTGAGTGCACATTGGCAGCATTATCAAAGCCATTATTAACAAAAAGACTGAATTCAAGATTTGGTGATAAAGTAGACGCATCAAAGCATTGTTCAGGCTTCCCAAACTTTTTGACAAATGTATTTTTATGACCAGTGATTTTCAATTTTCTGTTACTGCATAAAACTGAAATTCAGGTCATGAATTAGATTTTTATATGGCTTTTGGGCAAGTTGCAGACTACAACAGAAAAAAATGCACTCACTATATACATTTTCGTGACCCCTGAAAGCATAGAAAACACAAGTGTAATATAAATAAATTACATATTTATTTTTTTTAATTTATTTTTAAATTTGTCCATTTCCTAAGGTGTTTTATATTGATGTACATTTGTTCTTTCTGCTGTTTTCAGTGCCCTTTGGACAGAGCTTGCACATTCCCTATACATGTTGTATCCATGAATCCCTGAATGCATCATGAAATCCATTTTACAGGGCCCTATCAGGTGACCGGAACATACTATTTACATTTTTACCATGTTCAATTCTCTGAAAACATTTATGCCTCCAATCCTGAGCGATTACAGTGATCAAACTGGTGCGAACTGTGCTGTCAATCAGCAGTCTTTCTGCGTGTGTTCTTGCTATAGAGAGTTCATTTTATGAGGAATCAAATTTTCCTTGATCTTTAGCTTGGGAATAAGTGCAGCGAAGCGCAGATTCTCATTGCACATGCAAAAAGGGCGTTATACATCAAGTATTAAAGCCGCTAATTTAATTCTCAGGTTCAGCGAGAGGGTGGGAAATGATCATAAAACTATATTATGACCGTTTTGGCCCAAAAAGCTTTAGTAACATTATAAGTGGACTTCGGGGAATAAAATAAAATGATGAAAAGTTGTATGATTATGAGCTCTTTAAACAGCAGGATATCGTTGCATGTTATGTCAGTATGTTCGGCACAGCTGCGTTTGACTTCCAGCAGGTGATGATGTCTGGTATATTGGCTCGGGAATACTGTTTGTGGAACACCAGTTTAAGTGGAATGCATTTTGCCAAGTTTTTTTAGTCAACTCGCAGGAATTCAAGGTTTGATTACAAAAAGGCTGCGCCTGGGAGGAGGCTAGATGTGTCTTGGAGCTAAAGCCGCCTGAAGTATTTCCACCTGGTACATTTTGTCTAGACTAACACCATAGCTCTCATGCACTCACCTGAAAAAGAAGTAGGGACAGAATGACACTTGCGTGTGGGTGTGAACGTGTGCGCTGGGGCGTCGGCAGCTTAAGCAACAATGGACGGTTTTGGAAACCTGATGCCTCTAAGCATGTTTATGTCTGGTTAGATTTCAACCAGTGTAACTGTTTCCCAGAATCCTGAATTTCACCCTCGTTCTATTTTCAGCCTCGGAGGCTGTTAGTTTACATAACTGTTCAGAAATACATTATCCATGTACGCAGTGCCCTTCAATCATTATGAGTGTGGTTATTTAATAAAGAAGAAAAAGTTATAGCTGTCGGGTTTGTTGATTCCAAAAAGTAGTAAATTACAAATAATGTAAAATCTGCACAGCACATCAATTGTAACTTTAAAGAAACACGAGGCTTAAAGTTCAAGATCCAAAGACAAGAAACGCTCAACGTGTGCATAAAACAAACAAACAAAAAAAAAGACTCATTTGTGTTGGCAGTTTTCTTTTTTAATAAAGCAATATGGCACGAGATGTCATGTGTTACAGGGTATGGTAAATTTACGGTAACATATGGCCTTGAGTAACTTATTGCTTTCATAAAAATGGTGCCAACAGCAATATGATCCAAAACACTTCATTCAACAGTTACATGGGCTATATTGATCATTTGTTTCTTAATTAACATGCATTCAGTTTATTTTAAAGATTAAAAAACTTAAATAAAGAGACCTTTGCCTAATTAGTAGTTAGCAATTTGTGTTGTTCGCACTTGCAATGTGCAAATCTATATTATGATTATAAATGTAGAATATGTATTAATATATTAATATTAATGCATTTTATTAGCATAATAATTCAAATGAATAATAAATAAATATATTAATGTGTGTGTAGTCAAAAGAACATAAAGAAGTAACAAATACATCAAAAGTTTATAAACACCTCGCGGAATCTGCAAAATAATTCATTAAACAAAAGAAAATTAGAGGGATTTGCTCATTTGTGTAATATTGTATACTGTCTATTTACATTATTATTTATTTTACACAATAGAATTACTGATTTAAATATTTAAAAAAAAAATGTTATAACGTTTTATTTTTAATAAAAATAAAATAGGGAGTCCTTCATGGGCTGCATTTCCATTTACTTTTGACTGATAATTTAACTTCAGCTTGAACTTCACTGATAGCAATCAGAGCAAACAGGTCTGTGGATGATGCAGTCAACATGGGACTGCACTTCATCCTGCAGCATCTGGACAGACCAGGGACTTATGTGAGGATCCTGTTTGTGGACTTCAGCTCCGCTTTTAACACCATCATCACAGACACCCTTCAGAATAAACTAACTCAGCTCTCCGTCCCCACCTCTGTCTGTCAGTGGATCAACAGCTTCCTGACAGACAGGCAGCAGTCAGTAAAGCTTGGTAAATTCACATCCAACACCCACACCATCAGCACTGGAGCTCCTCAGGGCTGCGTTCTCTCCCCACTGCTCTTCTCCCTCTACACGAATGACTGCACATCTAAAGACCCCTCTGTCAAGCTCCTGAAGTTTGCAGACGACACCACACTGATCGGCCTCATCCAGGACGGTGATGAGTCTGCTTACAGACAGGGGGTTAAGGAGCTGGCTGTCTGGTGCAGTCTTAACAACCTGGAGCTGAACACGCTCAAAACTGTGGAGATGATCGTGGACTTCAGGAGAAACCCCCCTGCTCTCCCCCCACTCACCATCATGAACAGCACTGTGACTGCAGTGGAGTCATTCAGATTCCTGGGCACCACCATCTCCCAGGACCTGAAGTGGGACAATCACATAGACTCCATTGTCAAAAAGGCCCAGCAGAGGTTGTACTTTCTTCGCCAGCTGAGGAAGTTCAACCTGCCACAGGAGCTGCTGAAACAGTTCTACTCCACCATCATTGAATCCATCCTCTGCACTTCAATAACTGTCTGGTTCAGCTCAGCTACCAAATCTGACCTTAGAAGACTACGGAGGGTAGTCCGGACTTAAAATTTACTGTTACTTTGTTAATAAATGCAAGACGTAACTAATACCTAAATTGAAAGCACATACGTGCATTTCAACTGTTCGTTAAAGGAAGCAAGAATATAGAGTGACGCGCAAAGTGATGAGTTCATTAAAATTGTAGAAAGGTTAACCTGAACCTGTTGAACGTGACAGTTTCTATTCTTAGCTGACCTTCTATTTCTGGAGTAATTTAATCAAACAGATTATCCGGCACTTGAGGTTTCAGTGGACGTGGCGTCACACGTTTCCTGTTACGTTTAAGTGTTCAAAACCTTTTTTGAGCCAGAGACAATTTCCTCTGTTCAGGGAATTGAATTGTTTCTTAAGGCATAGTGGCACATGACCAATATCCAGATGGATTGTTCATGTGTACAGCAGACAAAGCCAACATGAGGTTACTGTACAAATTTGTACAGTACCTGAAGTGGGATATTCACATAGACTCCATTGTCAAAAAGGCCCAGCAGAGGTTGTACTTTCTTCGCCAGCTGAGGAAGTTCAACCTGCCACAGGAGCTGCTGAAACAGTTCTACTCCGCCATCACTGAATCCATCCTATGTACTTCAATAACTGTCTGGTTCAGCTCAGCTACCAAATCTGACCTCAGAAGACTACGGAGGGTAGTCCGGACTGCTGAGCGAATCATTGGTACAACCCTCCCCAGTCTCCAAGAACTGTACTTATCCAGAGTGAGCAAAAGGGCTGGTAAAATCACTCTGGACCCCTCACATCCAGCACACTCCCTCTTTGAACTGTTACCGTCTGGTCGACGCTACAGAGCTCTGAGCACCAGAATGACCAGACACAGAAACAGTTTCTTCCCTCAGGCAATCTATCTCATGAACGCGGAACACACAACTATTATACATTATCCATTCACCACACTCACTTATTTTATTTTATTTTCTCATTTCAAATTTGCACATACTTGACCTGTACATACATAATTGTCTATATTATATATTGTGTTTTTTCTGTTTTGTACATTGCCTGTTTGGATATTTGGATATTATTCTTTTATTATCTGTGTCCTGTCCTGTTGCTGTCTTTCTGTTGCACTGTAGAGCTTCTGCCACTGCAACAAATTCTTCGTATGTGTAAACATACTTGGCCAATAAAGCTCATTCTGATTCTGATTCTGATTCTGATGATTCAGTTTCGCTTTATGAGTGTAAATGACTTTAATTTTATTAAATATCCCATCTGGGTTTGATTTATAAATTACCTGTAAAGAAAAGCATGCTCTTAATGAGTGAACGAGTCAGCAGTTTCAGAGAGTATATGCATATTGCTAATGTTTTTTTATGCTCTTTCATGTGCCTCATAAATTCATCACTGTGCCAAGATGTCATGATAACCATGAGAGAAGGCAAAGCTGCCAGTTTTCCAAATCTCTCTTCCCACGGTAAAAGCTAAAAAAATCTTACATCTTGAATCTTACATCTTAAATCTAACCGTTGCTTTCTAAGAGAGTTTCTTAGCATTGTGTAGTAAAGCAACTAATGTACTGTTGGTTAACTGACTAAACTGCATTGTGAACAAAGAGCCGAAGAAACTCTTACAGTCAACATCACACTATAGCCAAACACTGGTCAGGATTCAGACTCCCGTGGGCTGAGTAATCGTACTAGAAGCATATTTAGCTTCATAAGGGCTGTTAAAAGCAGAAATAGTTACACGCAGACTGAGGACAGTATAAAATTCTGGCTGCCTAATTGGTGACAGGATCATGAGAGGACCTGCAGTATACCGTCCTCAAGCTAATTTAAGCTTTGTGCATTTGGGCCCCAGTGCCCTGCCCCTGCTGGGACAAGGGTACAATGTTATGGCCTCCAGATGGAGGGTAATGGGCCACACCTGAGCTCGTAACCCTGCGTCTTTGTGCTGAAAGCCTGACTCAGCCAAACACACACCAGGATCTCTCCCCACTGCGGGCGGCCGCGCAACACGGGCACAGCCATTCCCAGGATTTAGTGCCAAAACGATCCTCAGCTGATGCCTATTTAAAACTCTCACTTATTTACAATCTCCCGTCTTACAGCCAGTTTATCATCAAGCCTAAAGCTAAACCAACCACGCTGGCAGATTATGATTTCGTTACGACTATCGCAATATAGCCTATTCTTGTGTTTTTCTTAAATATGCAGTACAGTATATACATACAGTTTTGCAAGAAACATATACCCTTATGTTTGCATAAATATTTGAGTTTTGAAAAGAAGACTCTAATGCTCACCAAGGCAGCATATGTTTAAACAGTAATACTGTGAAATATTATGACAATTTAAATCAACTGTTTTCTATCTGAATGTATTTGAAAATGTAATTTATTCCTTTGGTGACAAAGCTGAATTTTCACAGGGTTGCACGATCCTTTAGAAATCACTTTAATATGCTGCTCAAGAAACTTTTTTTAGTATTATTAATGTTTATGTTATTTTTAGTTATAATATAAATGTCATTACTGTTACTTTTGATTAATTTAATGCAACAATGCATCCTTGCTGAATAAAAGTATTAAGTTAAAAAGCAGTTGATGTAAGTTATTAAAATATTTGATTAATAATAATATAAAATAATATAATAGTACTTTATACTTTACAGTAATTTATTTAGTTATATTATGATTTTTACACGTGCGTGTGCATGTGTATATGAGTATGAATGGCATTCCAAAAATTATCCATTAAAAAAAAGTTAATCTGTTAAAATAGATTAGTAATATTTGACCCAGTATTTGTGTGCAGCATCTACTTTGTTCATTTTTTTAATTGGATTATTGCTAAAGTATAGAAGTCTGTTTTTGTCAAGTTTAAAATAAGAAGTCAAGTCACATTGTGAGAATTCGCTCAATTATAATGAGAAATAAAGTCACAATTGTGAACAATACTACAGTAATTTACTGTTACTTTGTTAATAAATGCAAGACGTAACTAATACCTAAACTGAAAGCACATGACCTCATGGTTTGTGTCATGTGTACGTGCATTTCAACTGTTCGTTAAAGGAAGCAAGAATATAGAGTGACGCGCAAAGTGATAAGTTCATTAAAACTGTAGAAAGGTTAACCTGAACCTTTTGAACGTGAGAGTTTCTATTCTTAGCTGACCTTCTATTTCTGGAGTAATTTAATCAAACAGATTATCCGGCACTTGAGGTGTCAGTGGACGTGGCGTCACACGTTTCCTGTTACGTTTAAGTGTTCAAAACCTTTTTTGAGCCAGAGACAATTTCCTCTGTTCAGGGAATTGAATTGTTTCTTAAGGCATAGTGGCACATGACCAATATCCGGACGGATTGTTCATGTGTACAGCAGACAAAGCCAACATGAGGTTACTATACAAATTTGAGGGGGTCCACCAATTCCACCGGCCTGCATCATATTTGCTGAAGAAAATCCAATACTTGTTTCTTAGTCATTTTGAAGTGTTGATTCCAAAAAATAGTTTGAAAGAAAACACTTTTTCACAATATATGAAGCAATTTGGATGCAATTTGCTTTTGACAGCCATTTGTACTATTAGCACTAAATCACCAGAAAAACTGACACAATGACATGATTCCCATCTTCCTCTGAGCCAGATTACAACTATTCATTCAATTCTCAGCCAATTTTCACATGTGTGAATGTTTCTGAATACACTATTTTATGCCTAATTCTGATTGCACCTTTGCAGATAATGTAGGTTAAATGATACGTTTTGAATACTTCAGAATGTTTGACATTACACTGTTTTTGTTACTTTGATATGTTTATTAAAGCTGAGACATTTGACACATTTGACAATTTTGAAAAATCTTCATTCTTATTTTGGACTCGGCATCATCAAATTAGGCAATATTAGGCCTATTAGGCAAATCAGCAGAATTATTAATTTTAAGATGCATTGGTATTGTTTCATTTCCGATTAGATTTTGTCTTTTAAAAATGTTAAAAACGTAATGCACTGTATAATTTTATGTCTTCAACAAAAAAAATAAAAAAGCTTTAGAAGAGGACAACCTCTCCGTTGACCTCCGTTGCTCAAATTTCAGCAGCACCTGGATCTTAGTCACATCAGAGACCGGAATGCCAGTTATTCATGTGAAGGGAAAGGTCACTTTATGTGGGACTCACTTCCTCATCTCTTTGTGATTCATTTCTCTTAAGCGGACATTTGTGATGCATTATGGGAAAAATTACTTTATTGTAGATGCAATCCCAAGGCCTTTTGTAAAGCCACAAGGACACATAATGCCCGCACTGTTTGTTCCATTTCCACAATATGTTTCCATGATTTTGTTCCATGATAAATCGGTATTTGGAGAATCTCTATTCATTGATGGGTAATCAATGTAATTTTGCATGCTTAAAGTGTAGTGTGACCGCACCTTCACTCTAATGCCACAAAAGAGCAATCTACTGGAGTTATAGGCAGTGATAGCTGGCTGATCCCAGGGACTCTACATATATCAAAATCCAATGTGCTCCCTACAGGCATTCAGAGGTAACACACTGATCCAAAGAGACATGAGATGATCAGCAAGGCCTGTTTCAATGCATCAAACTGCTGCTGCTGCTGCTGCTGCTGATGATGATGCTGGCCATGTAAACTGACAGATAACCAATGGCTCTTTGAATCAAACTGAAAAAATAAATAAAATTAAATAAATTTAAAAAAATGAAAGAACAGAACATGCATTTCCAGTTATTTTTCTCTAAATGCTGTAATTTTAATATTGGTTCAAATGAATAATTTAATACTTTACATCTACCTCAAAGACACAGAAATGCATTTATTTATTTATTAAATATACACTACATGCTTAAATCCTTAAAATAATATTTTGTAGACAATTCTAAATTGTGCTTAGATATGGTTTATTGCTTATAATTGAGTTATTGCTTTATTTCCGTTAATGAATGATTTTTTTTTTCAATTTATTTTGTTTTATTTTCTTATTGAAGAAAGCAAAATAAAAGCATAATGCATCTATACATTTAAAGTGTAAAATAATAATAATAATAATAATAATAATAATAATTTAAAAAAATATTATAAAATATTATCATTTTTATAATTATTATAATTTAAAGCTGGTTTCATGTTAAATCTTTATTCCAAATTGGTTTGGTGCATGAAGCCCTTTAAAATGTTTAGGCAGACCCAGAATCAACAAATCCTACTACGGCAAAGGCTTGTCTATTGAATATCAATTAGGTTAAGTGAATGGATGCTTCAATAAGGCTACCTAGCAACATCAGTGTGACCTAATTAATATTCATGAAACAAGTTATTGCCATTTCATGACATCACAACCTGTCAGTCGGTGGCCTCTTCACTTCAAAAGTCTTTCAGCTGCCACTCAGAAAAACTATTCACTGTCATAAATTGTTATACTTTACCCTCCAGCTCTTTGTTTCAACTCCAATTTTCTACACTGATGCAGCTGTGTTGTGTGTTTTTGGAACTAAATGTGTCAGAATTATTGTAATAAGTTGAAATAGCCAAATAATGTCACATACTTGCTGCTCTTCTGGTTTAAGTTCCATCTATTGAAACTTTACTTCAAAGAAGTGCTCTTGGTAGGCAATGCATATGCTGTCATGGTACACAGCACACATGGAAGTCATTCAAGGCCTTTCCAAAAGCCCTTAAAGGGGGATGGTCCTTACGGCCCAACACATAAAAGCTCAAAGTTGAAAATAGGACATGGTGTCGGTCTTAAATACAACCACGACAATAACACAGCATACAATGAACTGTAAAGGACTGTAACTGTGAGTGCTGAGTTTATGTCTGTATATGGGTATGCATTTGTGTGTGTGTGTGTGTGTGTGTGTGTGTGTGACATATTATTCAATAAGAAAATAACTTCTATTCTTAGTGTATTTTATAACGTAATTTATTCATTTGAAGGCAAAGCTGAATTTTTAGCAGCCATTAATCCATTCTTCAGTGTCACATAACTCACATAAATTAATATAATATGCTAATTTGCTGCAAGAAACATTTCTTCTTCTCATCAATGTTGAAAACAATTGTACTGCTTAATATTTTTGTGGAAACCATGATTTTTTAATTTTTTTGATTAGTAGAAAGTAGAAAGTTGAAAGGAACAGTGTTTATTTGAAATAGACATTTGTGTAGCATTATATATCTCTTTACTGACACTTTAGATCAATTTAATGCATCATTTCTGAATAAGTGTTCATTTCCTTATAGGAAAAAAACTATCCAAATATTATATATATATATATATATATATAATTATCAAATGCTCGCTCTCTCTCTCTCTCTCTCTCTCTCTCTAATATGACACTTACTTTGTTCTATTTGTCTTGATATTTATATTTTTGCTTAAGAGTGAATCATTTGTTCTTTTGGTTCCTTTGATTGAATCAGTTCAACCAATTATTATTTGTTCACAAATTGGACTGATTCGGTTATCGAGATCAGTGATGATAAGTAAATAACAAATGCACATTTTGTTCTGTTCCTTAATTAAAGCTACTCTATAGCTTCAGAAAAATATACTTTTGTGGACCACATTTATGATACTGTTTGGGAGGTTTTGCATTTTTTTGCAAGCTTTTTGAAGCTTGAAAGCAACTCGTGTATTATTCAAAACTTTTCTTTTTGTGTTTTCTACAAGAGAAAGAAAGTCTACAAGCTTGAAACAACATGAAAGTGAGTAAATGTGGGTGAGCTGTTCCTTATAACGAATCACTGTGGTGGAAAAAATAAAGAGATTGCAATACTGGCTCACACACCAGAGAGTAATATTGTACTTTTCTCTGGATAAGTGGGCAGAACACAAGGCTCAACGCTTCCTTTCAGATAATGGGTCTAATTTTAGAGCAGTTTAAGTGTTTTAGGCCTCTTCTCTGTCTGCATAGCATGGGGACAGGAGTCTGAAAAAGTCATGGAGGGATGTCGCCAGGGTCACAGACAGGATCTGTCTAATATGAAGACAGGGAGCTGAACTCGCAGTGTCACAGGGGTGTGTTTGGTTTATGCATTCCAGCAGCACAATGGCTATCCTTGGAGGACATTAGGAGCACACACTTTCTGTTGTTTGCCTGACACATATGATTTGGCCTGAGACGCTGAATGGACATCTGGTTAGGAAGACCACTTAACTGAAGAGAGAAATGGAGAAGCTGAGAAAGTCAAAGGGGAAAAAAAAGAAGGAATAAAGAAACCATGTGTTCTGGCTTTGAACTGTTGAGGTTGTATTTGTGTAGTTAACACCCATTTACAGACGGGTGGTGGTGGTGTTTCAGAATGCACTGATAATCCCCAAAACTTAATCCATGCAAGGCAAGAGTCAGTCTTGATTACTATGATGCATTGTGCAAGCAAAGTGTAGCCAAGAATTTGTTCAGATTTTGATTTTTAATCCTTCCTGCCATTCTGTACAAATCAGTCAAGATGATGAGCTTAGAAAGAGCAGCAATTTTTTGGAACAAACAACTAAACCTACTGAAATTGCATCTGTTTAGGCCCATAAATCAAAGATGGTCTCCTAGTATTTGATTTTGTTGAAAACATGTTTTTAAACAAAAGAAGACCTTTTCCTACTGAAAAGGTGGGCTTTGTCCAGCTTGAATTTACATGCTGGCTCAAACAGTTTGTACTGGCTAGTGTTTGTTTTGGTGCTATTCTAGCTGGTGCAAAGTAAAATGTAGGTAATGAAAGGAAGTAACTGATTCAGGAAGTTGCTTAATTTAACAGTTTTCTTAAACCAGTTGACTGTGGATCTCAACTCAAATATGGCTGCCAGCTGACAAATTGTTGACATTGACCCTGATGCAACTCATCTAATTTGAGAGCTGCTGTGAATGTCAGGATTAACCGTTTGACTCTGTTCTTCACATAAAGCTATTGCATAGCTTCAGAAGAATATAGTGCAATCATGTGGACCACTTTAATAGTGCTTTTTTGTCGTTTCTGTGTTTGACAACACTAGTCCTCATTAACCCTATTAACAGAAGTAAGAAAGAAGATTTGGAATGACATGAGGGTGAGTGAATGAGGCCCACATTTTTATTTTTGGGTCAACCTTTTAAGTTTTGAAGTCTGATGGGAATCCTGTATCATCACCCATTTATGCTGGTATTTTCAGCAGGATCACACCAGATCCAAGTTTATCGGTCTAGTCTTGTATAATTTAAATCTTATATAAAATACACCTTGTCACTAATTCAAATGGTTTCTCCAGCTTCCGATACTGTAGGCTACAGACAGAAATAAATCAGTATCAGAGGTGAAAGTAATCAATGAGTAACGGCTTAAAGTTCAGTCTATTTCTCAGTCTGACAAAACTATTAAGTAAACTCAGAGGTCTTCAATATAATTCATAAATCATATGGACTAATTTTATGATATTTGCAAGCTGCTTTTGGAGCATTGTAGTGTAAATCACCATTCATTTTTGCTGTATGGTTTTAAATGTGGGTAACCAAACAGTTGACAGTAGCCATTCTATGGATGTGAAAGGCTACCATCAACTGTTTGGTAACCAGAATTCTTCATAATATCATCTTTTGTGTTCAACAGATGAACTAATGTTTTGGGACAACTTGAGGGAGAGTAAATGATGGCAGAAGTTTCATTTTTGGGTGAAACTTTATGGTTTAATGAAAAAATAATGTGGGGTCAGAACAGCATAAAGGTGAGTAAATGGTGATGGGTTTTTTTTCTTCATTTTTTGGGCAAATTATTCTTTTCATACAGAAAGTTAGACTTTGGAATTGACTTTTATTGCACCATTTGGACCATATATGACAGTTGTGTATTTCTTTTCATATATATTTCCAGGCTGAACCATGTCAGGTCATTTCGACGAGGCCTTTCGAAACTGAAACTACGATATGGCATTGGTCAGCTACCCGCTGCTTTGATGGGACTGAGTGTTGAGTAACTGGAGTGGAGTTCAATAGAAGGTTAACAAAGCAAGCCCTACCCACACCTCTGTTCTTTTCCCAAAGACAAGTCAGTGCTTTGTAACGCTCCGAGATGTCAGAGAGTGACATCACGTGCTGGCCCGACTATGGCCTGGAATCCTGGGAGTGACTTCCTGTTGCATGCAGCGCGTTCTCTGCTTCACACGGTGACGTCACCATGGTGTCTCCCAGTGGGAGTCCGCTAGTGAGGGTCAAACCGACGAGAGTGAGTGAACAAGAGAATGAGACAGAAACAAGGCAACAATGTTTGGCAGAACAAAAGGGGGAGAAGAAAAGGTTATTTCCCCAAACGTTTATTTTAAGAGGACATATTGCTCCTCAGGTCACTTTGGGAATGATGTTTTCTTTCAAGTTCGGTTTGGATGGCTTTCCACTGTGTGTCTTACAGCGGTCAGAGCTGTCGACCATGAGATTATACCACTGTGTGGTTGTGGGACAATGGCCTGAAAATGAAAACAGGGGTCTTTATTACATTCTGGATGTGTTGCGTCCTGATCATGGTAGATTACAGGCTTTCATGGATTTGCTTTTATCAGTTTCAGCCTGAGTTTGCCTGGAATGTAAAAAGTGCACAAAAATGCATTAATGTGTAATTTTCAGGGCACTAACTGTAAAGCGATGACACTTCCTGTGTGCCATTAGTTAGACATTCAGATACTGTAGGTCCCCCAAAACTGCCATTGGTTGAGTCAATGGTGGTCTAGACGGGACACTCAAACAAACAGGTTGAAAATTTATTTGTAGAGCAAAAATAACAAACTTTACCTTTAAATAAAATAATGAATTATAAAAATAAATAAACTAATTAAAAAATACATATATACTGGAACAAATCTCCAAATGCACATGAATCTTTTTCTTGTCAAAGGGTAGCATGTGATACATATATGAAATCCTGGCATGTTCCCAATTCCTCAACATTTCAGGCTGTTGTAAATAAAGCATTTAACGTGAAGTTTCTTTACTCCAATCTGTGAGAGAAAATGCACCTGCTTAGCTAAATTCCCACAAGAAAAATGAGCTTTGGTTTTATATTCATGAAATGCATTGCTTAATCTTGAACTCTGTCCATCTTATATACGTAGATGCGATCTTATATAAAACGTTGTTATTATTAGTAGTATATATTAGTTATTTTTATGATAATTTAGTTGCAAATTATTTAATTTGATTAATGAATACATCATATTTTTTTTGTTTGTTTTATAATAATATTAAAGGGGTCATGAACTGAGAAACCAAAATTCCCTTGATCTTTTGACATATGAGAGGTCATTGTACTATAAAAATATCCTGTAAATTTCAGAACTCAAAACTTTGGCAATAGTCTAAAAGCAGCTAATATTGAAGCCAGTCCACCAAAATGACAGGTTGTGGAATCTTCTACTCTATGATGTTATAGTGTGGATAAGCACCGCCTCGGCGAAAGAAGATTGACATCACTGCCTGTTTAGCCCCGCCCACTGATTGTAGTATGTAGTGTTTACGAGAGAGGCGAACATTGAGTTTTACGCTGAAACCAAATGATAAAGATGGCTCTGAAGATAAGACTCTGTGGGGTGTCTTTGCATTGCCTTCCGTCTGATCCCAACGTTAGGAAAGATTGAGCATGTCAGTAAGAACTTGGTTCTTTGTTCTCTTCATTTTACCGTGGATTCGTTTACAAACAAGGCACAATTCAATGCAGGACTTCAAAAAAAATGAAACTAAAAGACGATTCTGTGCTGCCTATATTGGGTCCGACGGTAATGTCGCAACACAATTGTGAGGAACTGTTTTTATTACATGGTCACTATTGCTTTGTGTCTTCTTACAGATCACTTGATATGTATTAAGTTATTTATGCGTTTTTGACCTAAATCACAGCAGCATCCATCTATGAGGAATGCACGCTGTCAAACATACACAACTATTAGCCAATCATAGCAGTGGGCGTTTACTTCCGAGTCTACAATCCGCCAAGCCTATTCAAACAGAGCGTTCCGATGAAGGGGGTCAAACACAGAACAGAGAATAGCCTATTACTTCTAAATTGCGATGTTTTTTTAATGTAAAAATCTTGATAACATTATGAGTAGACCTCAGAGAACAGTACAAAATAAAAAAAAAGCAAAAAAAACAAAGGCAGTTCATGACCCCTTTAAATCACGTTTATTTATAGATCTTGTTTGGCCTCTTCTACCTACAGACCTGTGAACTGTAACCCAGGCCAGAGCTTCCCATCTGTGAAGGTTCGGCCCATTTAAAAGAAGCGTGCGATTCAGTTCTCGGGCCTTCAAACATGAGTCAGAGTCATGGCGTCAAAGATTAGTCAGAGCCATGGAGAGTCCAGCGACTCTGAGAAGTAACTGAAACTTTCTGGGGATCAGAGGGCCTGGATGCACCCAAGAGAAGCACGAGCATAAATCAAGAGAGCATTCATCCCAAACAATACCGTCTGCTCAGAGTTCTAAACCTCCAACAGATGCACTGATTTTCTTGCCCTTCTCGCTATAGCTGGCGAAGCCCTGTAGCAAAAATATGGGCCTCAGTGGAGCATTAAAAAGAGACTGGTGAATGATGGGCATAGAAATAATGGAGCAATCCTATCTAGCCCTGTCATACATATATATCTCTCTCAGTTCTGTGGGATGGCCAGAAGGAAGATGTTTGATTTTTGCTATATAGATGTCAGCTGTGAATAGCGACCCACTTCCCCGGAACAGGCCCAATCTGAAAGACCCCTGAAACCGACTAAGCTTATCAAGATTTGAGCAGAAGCACAACTGGACATGAATGAGTTTTATTTTCCTCCTCCTCCATCTGTACCACTCTGATTTACATGACGTTTTATAATAAGCAGGGCCTTGAGACAAGCAACATTTGGACGGCAATGACAGCACATCTGGCGGGAGGAGAGAAAATAGAGAGAGCCTTCCTTTTCCAAGTGCTGAACTTGCCTGGAATGGAAAGGCACGGTCAGGGTGGAATCCCAGGCTTGGGGCTGACATTTGGACGGCTTCTTGCACTGCCTCGGAACAGAATGTCGGGTACGGATGCAATGCATGTTCTTGAAAAGTCTTAGATTAGTGGTTCTCAAACTCGTGATATGTGACATGACTCTGGAAATTTACACTGAATTGGTTTTTCATTTCTGATTTATACATAATTTTATTGTAGCTTTGTGTATTTATGAATCTAATGCATTGTCCACATCCACTTCTGCAGGATGCAAATAAGAAAATTATTCACTGTTCTGAAGCTGACGATGTGCATGAATCTATCATCTATCTATCTATCTGTCTGTCTGTCTGTCTAGTTTAAAAATCCTTCAAGTTGCTAAGGTGTTCATAGATAGATAGATAGATGACCCTGTCCAGCCTGCATTTTCACATGAAAGTGCAGGAAGGAATAAACAGCTCACACAGAATTGGCGTTCCACTTTAGAAAGCCCAAATTTTCCCAATCTTCCAGTGTTAGAAGAACCCCTGTTTATTTTCCATGTTGTCAGAGTGATTATGGAACTTAGCATTTTTTCTTTGTTATATTTACTCTTGCGATGGTGAAAGTTTGTTGGACGGAATGAAGGGGGGATTTTAACAGCTCCATTTACCGACTGAAAGTATAGACTTCCTGTCAGATCAAGATGGTTTCATCCGAAGCCATCATAACAAATTTGAGATTACAAGAGGTTCGACATCATATGTCACTTCATCCCCTTTCCAGGAAATGTTGGCTGTTCTCAGCTGTTACAGAGCCACAGCCAAGCTCTTCGGTTAATAAACAACTTGAAGCGGCATACAAAAGACTCTAGTGCAAATGTTAAATAAACAGTATGTGTTTCAAGTGCTGAACGTGACATTCAACGCCTGCCTCATCTCGCTCTCTTTGTGTACAATTTATCCGGCCCGGACACTTGAGTCAGGGTTTGTTTTGGTGTTTGGCTTTCTTTAACTATGCAAACTCATGCGTTGTTTCCCCACCGCTTCAGAAGACTGATAGTCCTTGAGAAAACACCTTGCCCTCCTCCTCGATATGAGTGTGGAAAACATGGTAAACCGCTGTGACTTTCAGATGAACTGGGAAAGGCCTCGTATCATATGACTATTAAAGCGACAAATCAATTTGATAAATTTGTAAAGAGTCAAAATGTAATCTTTTATCATTTACCAATGGTTGACAACCCATCTTAAAGTTGATTAAATACTGTTATTTCTGTAATCTGATATATTTTGAGGATAAAAGTAGATTTTATAGTTAAAAAAAAACAAGTAGGGTGGAACATGCATTTATCCAACCAGTCAAGGGTTGGAAGTAATAGGTTGACATCAAATTGTGGCATCAGTCAGAAAGAAAACCATTTTAAAGGCAGAGCAGATTGTACTGTAAATAACTTCATTATTTATTTATTTATTTATTTATTTTTTGGGAGGGGGGGGGGTGACCTGTGACCTGTGACCTGACTATTTAATGATACTTTTTGTTTTGTACTTATAGTTTTAAACAATAAATCACCATCCACTTTGGATTTATGGAAAAGGTCTACTTGGATAATCTTCCTCAGGATTTTAGGAAGCCTGTTTCCGCCACTGAATAAAAAATAAAAAAGGTAATTGTGACTTTTTATCTCACAATTCTGACATTTTTCCTCATAATTGCATGATATAAACTGGCAAGTGTGAGTTCAAAAGTCATAATTGTGAGATATAAACTCGAATTCTGAGAAATAAAGTCAGAACTGCGTGATATAAACTCACAATTCTGACTTTTTTTCTCAGAATTGCGAGTTTATATCTCGCGATTCTGACTTTATAACACGCAACTGTGAGTTATAAAATCAGAATTGTGAGATATAAACTCGCAATTCTGAGAACATATCAGTCAGTTGGGAGTTTATATCATGCAATTCTGAGAAAAAAAGTCAGAATTGTGAGTTTATATCTCACAATTCTGTTGTTTTTTTTTTTGTTTTTTTTTTTAAATTCAGTGGCGGAAACGGCTTCCATAGGATTTGGTTCCACATGATGTGAGTAAATGTATTTTTTGGGTGAACTATTCCTTTAAAGCTTTTCTCACTTTGTGATGTCTGACTCCAGATGGCCGATAGTTAAGGTGCCATGCTGAGGACTCGGGGAATATGAATATTTCACTGCAGCCTCTGTCTGCTGGCAATATCTGAAATCAGAGAGCCAGCAAAGATAATCCATTTACCTCGCACCATCTCACCGTATGCTTCTGACAGGGTGGGCCAATGCCTGTCATACATCAACTCACACAGCTCGCATGTTTGGTGTCACCCAAATTCCTTGACAACAGCTGTGTATATGTAAAGATTAAATCAATACAAGGAGGGAAAGAGATGTGCTGTTTTCTAATGACACCATGTTTTTACCTCTTTCTTTCATCTTACCCGTATACTGGCCTTTCAGCCGTAAGCTGGCTTTCTAAAAAGACGCAGCCATTCCATTAACCTTCTGGCTTTTACATTCCAGTCAGGGTCATTTGATAACGCTTTAGATATTTATTGTGTAACAGTCTCGGTAGAGTTTTCATATGATCCTCTCATGTTAGTGTGGGCCCTTGCTGATAGACAATTTGGGCTTTCTAAAGTGGAACGCCAATTCTGTGTGAGCTGTTTATTCCTTCCTGCACTTTCATGTGAAAACGCAGGCTGAACAGAGACATCTATCTATCTATCTATGAACACCTTAGCAACTTGAAGGTTTTTTAAACTAGACAGACAGACAGACAGACAGATAGATAGATAGATAGATAGATAGACAGATAGATAGATAGATAGATAGATAGATAGATCTAATTTCTCCACAGTGGAAAATCCATGGCTCAAACTCCCAAAAAAGTGCCAGTGTTGTTTCATTAGTCAGGCATCAGATCTGCCCTCCTACTGAACAAAAGATGTTCTCGGTGACACGCAGTACTCTCAATGGGATATCCTGCTCTCAACCGGTCCCAGTCGGTGAGAACGCAGTGGTTTCTTGTTTACCATGCACTTCACACTTTTGTCCAACAGCTGCCCACATCCTGCCCTGGAATCATGCCGAGCTTCTCAGGGTGCCGTCACTCCCAGTCCATTAGGAAGGGAGTTGCTCATCCTGCCTGAAGTCAAGCAGCGTGAAAATACTTCTCTGGGTGGTGTTGTATTATCAGAACAAGAGGTGGGGACACTTTTAGGGCCAGCCAAGTGTTAAAGTGCTTCAGTTTATGTCATTTTTAATGTTTAATGTGATGCCATTCAAAGGAAACACATGAAAAGCATTTCTCTTGAACGAGGGCCATCTGAGAGTCAGAATCATCTTATCCTGTTGGGAAATGTTTTTGTTTCCATAATGTAAGCTGTGCACAGACGCAGATAAGAGTTATTGGACCTCTCAGCGAAGTTTGATCCGATCTTTGACACACTGCACTGCAAACACAAACAATGAGGTGTACTGCCTGTATAATCAATGCAACGGCTGAAATGCAATCTGATATTAACTGCAAGTCATTTTGTTCTTCACAGAAGAAATGCAAAAATGTATCTGGCTTCTTCAGCCGGCCTCTTATTTGCTCATTATTATTTACAGTATGCTGTACCAAGTCCATATGCCATTATTTCATCAGTGAAACTTTTTTTTAATAAATTTGAGTATCTGTCTATCTATCTATCTATCTATCCTTATGCACTTAAAATTACAGTTTTCTTTGCATTTCAATTCATAGTTCCTTCTCACATTCAAATTTAGGAATTCATTTAAAAAAAAAAAAAAAATCTGTCAGCGCCAATAGCCTCTGGTTAGTGGGTCGACACATAGCGGAACTGCACTCATGGCGACCCGAGTTCGATTCCTGTCTCGAGGTCCTTTGCCGATCCCAGTCCCCTCTGTACTCCCAGCGCTTTCCTGTTATCTCTCTGCTGTCTTATCTTAATAAAAAAGGCATAAAAAGCCCACAAAAATAATTTAATATATATATATATATATATATATATATATATCTGAATTCAATTCTGAATGGTGCACAATCATGAAGGTCAGTATAAACTATTGTTATATGGGAAAAGAACAGTATATAAATTTGCAACAACATGAGGGTGAGTAAATGTCAGATTTTTATTTATTTTTAACTAAATCACTGGTGTTGGTTTTGATGAGTACGATTTAAGGCATGCATCTGTGGTTTATCAGTAAAGGGAGCAGATTCTGTCAGGGAGTGTTGGGAGTACAGAAGCGCTCTCTTGAGCACTTGATGTTGATTATGATCTTTCATTTGCTCAATTTATCACTCTGGTCACATTAGTCATATCGCTCCTCTTTGGCAATGTGGCCATGATAAATCTGATTCGTCAGAAGTAAACTAGGGCAGGATGAGGTTGAGTTCTGTTCCTTTACCACTCTTTCTGCTTCCTTAATCAAAGATTTGAAACAGGTGTCCTTTCCAGATAAACTGCTTTTCTTCTCCTTTTTATAAAACATGCTTGTTGCATAATGAGAAGCACATTTACCACATTGATGATTTGTTCTTTTTATTGGATGTTCTTTTTTTTTTTCTTTTTTTTTCCTGGCAGGTTGTGAAGCTGGACCTCTCTTATCAAGCTAAATAACACCTGGAGGGAAACTTTTAACACACTTCACTTAGCTCAATCCTCATCAAATCTAAATGTGTCTGGCACAAAGAGTCTGTCTTCTGGATCCTTCTTTGCTGAGCCATGAGTCTATTAATGGCACTCCAAGGAAAACAAGTTTGGAGACCAAACAGGAAAGCGCTGGATTTGTACCAATTTCTACGGCAGGTGAGTCAGTGATTTAGCATTTGCTTTATGAGTTGTGGCATGGGCTCTGGAGCCTCAATTACACATGGGTAAGAGACCAGGGCCATAAAGCTGCATTATTTTGTATTTGTATATTATGTTTTTGGACTTTTTTGTCACATTGCTGTTGCCGTCGCTTTTTGTATAAACAATAAGCCACGAGATGCTGCGCTTTACTGTTATTTTACCATAGTAAAGGACATTTTAACAACTAATTGCATTTGTAAATGGATCACTATGCTTTAAGGTTAGTTGTGCACAAAAAATAAATTAAATACACAATTTAATACTATATGACAATAAAGTCATATTTTAGTTGGTTGAATGGTTGACAGGACACTTTAATAGCAGTTTATAGCTAATACAAATTAAAAATGGATGGATTGATGATTGATTGATTGATTGATTGATTGATTGATTGAAGGATGGATGGATGGATGGATGGATGCATTAAAAAAAAAATCGAAAACATTTTGCCCAGTGTAAAAATGAAATTTGCATTTACCGAAGCTTACAAGGCTTTAAAAATTAGATTTATTTATTCATTCAGTTAGTTTTTATTATTATGTATTTATTTTTTTATTATTTAGGCAGGCTTGCTTTGGTCCTGAATAAATAAAATGTTGCATCATCCCCTATAGGTGTAAATTAACTCCATAGTAAATATAGATCAATTATTTGAATTAAGAGACCAAAATTTCCATTGATTCATATCTATTATTGATTAATCAAAATTATTTTGATAACTTCTGAAATGTTTGCAGTTGTCATCAACAACAATGCAGCATTGTCTTCGCAAAGTAAACTTGGCTATAGATTGTTAAATGGATGCATGTAAGAAAAGGCTCTAAATTATGCTAATTTTGATTATCACTGCGACTGTAATTAATGCTGCTAATTGAGACAAATGTGCCTACTATTAGTACTCATACTTAGGGTTTTAAACCTCTAAGCTTAAAAAAAAATGATTAATGTGAGTATTAAAGGGGTCATCGGATGCAAAATTCACTTTACAAGTTGTTTGAACAAAAATGTGTGTTGGAAGTGTGTGTACACATCCATCCTATAATGATAAAAATCCACCCAGTGTTTTTTTTTATTTTTTTAAATCCCTATTTTAAAATCCCCTTTCTCAAATCAGGCTGTTCTGAGATTCCTGTCAGAATGATGTAGTTCTGCACAGGCCGCTGCCACGTTAGTTGATTGACAAGGCCGTCTTACCTTAGACCCGCCCTGAGTGAGCTGTGAGCTGTCTGCCATTGTGTCGACTCCTGTGCAGGGGAAGACAAGAATGTCTCAGATTAAGCGATTGAGGCGTTTTGTTGTTGGATGTAATAATGAACAGCAGTCGTCATTAACTCCCGACATCTGAGCCGCTGAAGACACAGAGGATTAACGTTACTTTCATTTTGAAGGGAATGCGCAGATCCCGATCTGCCTAAATGTGTCTATGTTCGCGTGAATCATTCGTGATCCAGCTTCATCTACAGAAGAAGTGAGTATAAGGGGTTTTTTTTTAATGAATCTTTGCAAATCGCCTTTCCTAATAACGTGCTAGTTAGCCAGTTTCTTGACTTAAGTTTACAGGCTGCTTGTCAATCCATGGAAGAGAGGGGCGGGGTCAGCAGAGTCATTAGCATTTAAAGCAACATGGACTAGAATGGCTTGCTAAAAACAGAGCTGATTTTGACAGGGTAAAAAAGGTGTTTTTTACACTACCATTGAGAAATTTTAACCAACATGTGTTATAGACTTTTTATTCAGACCCTAAATAATCATATCAACTTGTGGAAAATGGGCATCAGATGACCCCTTTAAGTATCAAAACTTTCATGTTACTCATCCTGCATCGTGGTTAGGGTAGTTAATGGTACATTTTCAAACTTTAATCTTAATTTTAAATAAGTAAATGTTCATAAATGTCAAAAACAGGTAGCTCACACCACAGTTTGAGAGTAGTCTGTACATTGATGCTTCAGGCTGTATTAATCACAGTAGATTAATACTTTGTGTTCAGAACAAGCCCTGACCTAATGTCTGAGGAATAACAATAAAGTGCTGCTTTGCAAGCACTGTAATAACTTGCAAATCAAATGCAATGCAGACGGAGCGAGTTGTGTGGTATCATGCGGATCCAGTGCAAGGGATCCCTCCATCAACACGTGGAGGAGAACAGAACAGGTGGCCTTTAGCCAGAGGGGATTTGGAAGCACTCACAGAAACACCCCTCTCATTCATCTCACTGCACATACTGTTCTGGGTTTAGATTTTCACCTCAGAGTGCACAGGTTCCCGGTCTCACTTCAAAAGAATAAATAAGCACTTCACCCACCTTAAAACTGAAAATGTACTTGATAAAGTATTTTTATGACTATTTTTATGCATTTGGCAGACCCTCCAATGCAGTGGATTTAATGTGCGCATTATCGTTATTTGTGTTCGTAGGAAATCAATCCCACAACCTTGCTCTTGCTACCACAATGCTCCACCAGTTGAGCTACAGGAACCAAAGCCTAAAAGATTAAAAAACATTCAGTCATAATAATCTTACTTAAGCGCGTTAAATGGGTGGATGTTCACATTATCAGCAATTTTTTCCAATGACAGTAAATCAGTGTTATATAACAGATGCTTCCACCTCTAAATTCTGAGGTTCTAAACTCTAGTCAAGTCAAGTCAAGTCACCTTTATTTATATAGCACTTTTAACAATACAGATTGTGTCAAAGCACTTAACAGTATCAAACTGGAGGACAGAGTGTCAGTAATGTATAATAATAAGATTAAACATTCAATTTTCAGTTAAAGGCATTTCATTATTGAATTCAGAGATGTCATTGTCTAGCTCAGTTTAGTTTAATTAGTATCTGTGAAATCAAATTGACGATAATCGCTAGAAATTAAGTGTCCCCAACTGAGCAAGCCAGAGGCGACAGTAGCAAGGAACCAAAACTCCCTCTGTGACAGAATGGAGAAAAAACCTTGGGAGAAACCAGGCTCAGTCGGGGGGCCAGTTCTCCTCTGGCCAGGATATTATTGTTTATTTATTGTTTACTTATTGTTTTAATTAAAACTTTAAATGTATAAATGTATTATATTTCTATTTTTATATTGTTGCAATTTCTAACAATAATAGTATTACGTAGTTCGGTATTTTATTAAATTTTAGTTATTTGTTGTATATAAGTTTTATTGTATTTTAAGTTGAGGTCTTCACTGGGGATATGTCCCCGGGGCTCATCCAGGTGTCCGGCCTCCGCCGACGATCAGGGCCGCAGACATCATCTCCCGGTGCCGATCCACCATCTGATCCGGACACAGACTGAGAAACAGAATAAGAAAGAAACAGACAAATATTAGCATAGATGCCATTCTTCTTACGATGTAACGAGTACATCATGTGTTATGGGGAGTGTTCCCGGTTCTGGTTGATCTAATTAATGCAGCCTAACAATCCTTTAACGGATTTGAATAATAGAAGCGCATTAGTGTGTTGCGTGTAAGCCAGGTTAAAGAGATGTGTCTTTAATCTAGATTTAAACTGACAAAGTGTGTCTGCCTCCCGAACAGTGTTAGGTAGATTGTTCCAGAGTTTGGGTGCTAAAGAGGAAAAGGATCTGCCGCCCGCAGTCGATTTTGATATTCTAGGTATTATCAAATGGCCAGAGTTTTGAGAACGCAGCGGACGTGGAGGACTATAATGTGATAAGAGCTCGCTCAAGTACTGAGGAGCTAAGCCATTCAGGGCTTTATAAGTAATTAATAAGATTTTAAAATCTATACGATGTTTGATAGGGAGCCAATGCAGTGTTGACAGAACCGGGCTAATATGGTCATACTTCCTGGTTCTAGTAAGGACTCTAGCTGCTGCATTTTGGACCAACTGTAATTTGTTGATCAAGCGTGCAGAACAACCACCCAATAAAGCATTACAATAGTCTAACCTTGAGGTCATAAACGCATGAATTAGTATTTCTGCATTTGACGTTGAGAGCATAGGTCGCAATTTAGATATGTTTTTGAGATGGAAAAACACAGTTTTACAGATGCTAGAAACATGGCTTTCGAATGAAAGATTGCTATCAAACAGCACACCCAGGTTCCTAACTGATGAAGAAGAATTGACAGTGAAGCCATCAAGTGTTAGATAGTGTTCTAGGTTATTACATGTGGGGTTTTTAGGTCCGATAATTAACACATCTGTTTTTTCAGAATTTAGCAGTAAGAAATTACTCGTCATCCAGTTTTTTATATCGACTATGCATTCCGTTAGTTTCTCAATTTGGTGTGTTTCACTGGGCCATGAAGAAATATAGAGCTGAGTATCATCAGCATAACAGTGAAAGCTAACACCATGTCTCCTGATAATATCTCCCAAGGGTAACATGTAAAGCGTGAAAAGTAACGGCCCTAGTACTGAGCCTTGAGGTACTCCATACTGCACTTGTGATCGATATGATACCTCTTCATTCACTGCTACGAACTGATGGCGGTCAGATAAGTACGATTTAAACCATGCTAATGCACTTCCACTAATGCCAACAGAGTGTTCTAGTCTATTTAAAAGAATGTTGTGGTCGATAGTGTCGAACGCAGCGCTAAGATCCAGTAGAACTAATAAAGAGATACAACCACGATCAGATGATAGAAGCAGGTCATTTGTAACTCTAATGAGAGCAGTCTCTAGGAGGGAATACGTTGTTCAGTGCAATGGATCTCACGTCTGGCTTCTACAACATCCCCATGTGTGAGGAAGACAAAAACCTGACAGCATTTACCACTCCTCTAGGGCTTTACGAATTCAATCGTCTTCTGCAGGGACTGTGCAACAGCCCAGCGAGTTTCATGCGGCTTATGATGAGTATATTTGGTGACCAAAATTTCCTTACCCTGCTGTGTTATTTGGACGATCTCCTAGTGATGGCTCCCTGTGAAGAAAAGGCCCTGGAAAGGTTGGAAATGGTCTTCGAGAGATTAAGTGCTCACGGGTTGAAGTTGGCACCCAAAAAATTCCATTTCCTTAGACGGAGTGTCAGGTTTCTTGGCCATGTTGTGAATGAGCACGGTGTTGCAACTGACCCCGACAAAATTGCAGCCATTACCGCTGTCACTGAAAAGGACCTCATGATGGATGATGGAGTTTCACCTTCCCCTAGGAAGATCAAATCTTTTTTGGGTATGGTCATGTATTACCAACGGTTCGTTCCCAATTGTTCCAGTATTGCCAAACCGCTCTTCACGTTGACTGCAGCAACCAAAGGAAAAAAAGGTTATTCAAGAGGTGGTGCTGTTTTCAGGAAACTCAGCTCAACAGACTGGACTAAAGAATGTGCCCTGTCCTTTGAACAACTTAAGTCAGCTCTTCTGAGCTCTGTAGTGTTGGCTCACCCTGACTTCACCCGGCCGTTTATCCTCTCTACAGACGCCTCACTGGATGGTATAGGGGCAGTATTATCACAAGTTCCTGTAGGGGAGTCCAAGGCGCGGCCAATTGCCTTTGCAAGCAAGGCGCTTACTCGAGCTCAGTCCAACTACCCTGCGCACTGTCTTGAATTTCTTGCATTAAAATGGTCTGTCTGTGACAAATTTAGCCATTGGCTAAAGGGGCACTCTTTCACAGTCTGGACAGACAATAATCCATTGACTTATATTTTAACAAAGCCGAAACTAGACGCGTGCGAGCAGAGGTGTGTGGCTAAGTTGGCCCCGTACACATTTGACATCCAGTATATACCCGGCACCAAGAATGTGGTTGCTGACGCACTGAGCCGTCAACAGTTTGTCCCCGGTCATGTGAGCCATAGACTTGTGGCTGAATCTTACGATCACCTACTGGGACAGTCCGAACTATTAAATGAAGAAACGGTACAGGATTCGTTTAGGCTCAGTGCGAACAGCCATTATGCTGGACATCCACTAGAGCACTGTTCATTGTCTTCCGATCAAGTTTCTGCTGTCTTCGAAGCTCATACGAAGTGGGAAATGGCAGCGGAAGGTAGAGTAATTTCCTGGCTCACTCAAGAAACCCAACGGATGATGACTTGCTGGTCAGAACCCCTTACCTGTCTATTCTTTGGATGAGCTTCGAGAGAAGCAAGAAGGTGACCATGTGCTCTCGAGAGTTCTTCTTTATGTGTGTCGAGGTAAAAGGCCATCTCGGAGAGAAAGAGCCAAGGAACCTCACAAAGCACTGAAACTGTTGAAGCAATGGGACAGATTGAAGCTGTTGGATGACATACTATACCATGTCCGCAAAGATCCAGTGACTAAGTCTACACATTACCAGTTCATAGTTCCTGATTCTCTGATCAGTGAAGTCTTGCGTGGCATCCATGATGAGGCAGGCCATCAAGGCCAAGGAAGAACATTGTCTCTAGCTAGACAGAGATTTTCATGGGTTGGGCTGGAGAATGATACCCGAGACTATGTGAAACGCTGCCAACGCTTTGTGGTCAGCAAAACCCCTGAACCAGAGGGAAGAGCCCCTTTAGAAAGTATCCAAACTGTCAGTCCATTGGAACTAGTCTGCATAGACTTGCCAAGTCTATGCCGAGGATTCTTCTGGCAAGAGTGTAGATGTTCTTGTGGTAACAGACCACTTTACAAAAATGGCGAATGCATTTCTGTGCAAGAACCAATCAGCATCTCAAGTCGCTCGTCACTTGTGGGATAAGTTCTTTTGTGTTTATGGATTTCCACAAAGAATTCATTCAGACCAAGGAGCAAACTTTGAAAGCAGGTTGATCAAGGAACTGTTGCAGATTGCTGGCATACAGAAGTCACGAACCACGGCATACCACCCAATGGGCAAAGGCCAAGTCGAGAGGTTTAATCGCACCTTGGGTAATATGATCAGGGCGTTACCCCCGAGAGCCAAACAGGACTGGCCACAAATGCTGCAAACCCTGACGTTCGCTTACAACAGTACTGCTCACGAATCAACTGGCTTTGCTCCGTTTTTCCTCATGTTTGGTTGTATTCCCAGATTGCCTGTCGATTTGATGTTCCAGAGTGTGGATCGCGATAATAACATCACAGACTATGATCAGTACGTGAGGAAACTGAAAGATGATCTCAAGGAAGCTATGTTAGTTGCTCAGGCCAACAACACCGCGAGTCAACAACGGCAAACTGACTATTATAACAAAAGCATCAAAGGCCGAGACATTGAGGAAGGCGATTTTGTGCTGCTCGCCAACAAAGGAGAGCGTGGACGGCGCAAGCTAGCCGACAGGTGGGACTCAACATTGCATGTTGTGGTATCTGTGGATACAAGATGTCATACCTACCATGTCAGGAACACTCGGACCAATCAGGAGAAGGTGGTTCACAGGAATCTGCTCTTACGAGCTAACTTCTTACCCATTGAAGAGAGGGAAGGCTGTTCGGAACCAATCTCTGATGTATCAAAATCGGATTATGAAACTGATGAGTCTGTGATTGCTGCTACTTTTAATGGATCAGAGGACGCTGGTAATGAAATTGATGGACCAGTTCACCCCCCAGCTTGTCCAGTCAGTTCATCAGTGGAAGAGGGAACAAGAGATCCAAGCTCTAGTGCAGGATTTGAGCATGTCCTTGATGGTTCGGTTCTCAGAAGTGAGAATCGGGAAACTGTTCAGAGTTCTGAGCCTGACACTTCTGATACAGATGTGGAGGAAATTGAACATGACATGACAGAATCAGTACCATCTGACAGAATCCCTGAAGAGATCATTCAGCCTCCTCCTGAAACAGATCACTCCGTAAGGACGAGGGCTGGCAGATTGGTAAAACCAGTTAATAGACTTATTCAAATTATGACCCAGAAAACCCTCCTGCGTAGCCCCTCGCTCAGCATTCTCAG